>CM035168.1:263950-490118 GCA_020205615.1 Panax quinquefolius
GTGTTAAAATAGTTTACAAGCTTGCTCTAACAATGTACTAACAAGTTAGCACAAATAGAAACAAAACAAAAAACATCAGTGCAGTGCAGGGCAGGCTGGTGTATTGCTATATTTGCACCCTAGTACAAATAAGGTGCAACTGCGCCATGCCAGGACCAGAAATAGTAGATGCTCTGTTCTGCATAGTACTAACCAACTTCGATTCATTTCAGTTTAAAAATGCTACAACCTACCATTAAAGAGTTCAAACATGTAAACATACTTCATAAGCACATCATGGCATGTTAATTCACATCAATTGACATGGAATTTCAAGTAATTCCTAAGAATTTGACAAACCCAACTAAGAACAAAAGTTTAGGGTTAAACCTCTTGAAGCTTAATTGAATTCTCCAATACTTCATATTACACTCATTCAATTGCTCAGCAATTTCAATGAGGAAGATGAGGGTCTCATTTATAGAAGGATGTTTACATAGATAATGTCATTACCTCTCAAATCAAACCAAAGAATTTCAAGAATGTATAATGGATAAGAGGAGGTTGGTGAGAGTTGGTGATTTCACTCATGAATCCCACTCCCCATCCACTTATTGCTCTAGGTTTGTTGAATTTGAGATAAAGATAGGCTAGCTAGCTTTTCATGTAGGAAGAATGAAGCGGGCTCTTAATATGGGATAAGGGAAAAAATCTCAGCACTTGCCAAATAATACTAATGCAACATTTGGTTTATACTATATCTACACATAATATATACTTTGGTTATATAATATTTATACATAATTAATTTCATATAACATATCTTATAATGATTTAAAGGGCACACAATATATTTCCTAATTACAAGGTATCAAGTAGCTAGTGCAAATACATATAATCCATGTACATTTAATACATGCAATAAAATAACAAAGTTAGGTATTATTAACCGGGTAGATCCATAATTATTTTTACTACTCTCATAAACACATCATTAATTATTTAATATTATCTATCTAGTGTACACACATAATTTCTTTCCCAATTTCTGGAATACACAGATATTCAATTATTTATGTTTAACAATCACTTATGATTTTATTGCACTACTTGATATTCCATATTATTAGAATATATTCTTATAATATGATTTTATGCATGTCACACCTTACATTAATGTTCCATTTCATTTTCTACAGTAGAAACTAACTTTTCTCAGATTGGACACTAACAGCAATTGGCCATTTTGTCTTTATTGGAGGCGCTAACAAGACCGATCCTCGGCAAAGTGCCAAAATGGGTTAGCTTTAAGCCATTTCCAATTTCTATCACCGCATAAGTTTCATATGATATAATTTAACTTCTATAGTGGTGATATACCCATATTTGAAATGAATCAATATGTTTAAAATCAATAACTATATTCAAATAGATTGAATATTTAATCATTAAGAATCCTATCAATTCTTTGATATCAACCTCTTAGGGTAGTCCACTAATTTAAATAACTATTAGTAACTCCCTTTAATCATTTCATAGATTCACATAACCACATAAGGTTTAAATAGAGTCACAAAATTAACTCATAAAAATCAAATCCCATATTTAATTAAATAAGGAGTTTAAAATTCATGGTCATTATAGTTTCTATTTGACTGGTTTGAACCCCTCTTTGATGGGCAGGTGATGAATGACAATATCAGTAGACAATCCTATCATGTCTTCATGTGACCATGTAAACACATCCTGGAACTAGGTTAAGAGTTCAATCAGATCTTTCAATTGGTTTGGGGTCAGGTTTTTCCCTATTTATAGTTTTTGGGGATTTTCTCAAGTTCCAATATTCGTAGTGGTGGTTTGATCTAGGTTTGGTTTGGGTTTATCTTTGACCCATCCTTTGATCTCCTCAGGCACCTCAGAGTCATCTATCTTTTCTTGATCAATCCCCATCAGGTCAAAGTCCAGTTCCACATCAAAGTCATAGTCACTATTTAGACTTAGCAATTCATCAGCAAGGCTAAACAAATCTAACTTTGGAGTTTCTTTTCGAGTGATGCAAGGAGTGATGTTCCAATTGTCCAAAATCAGGTTATTATTGATAGCAGTGATAATGGGGTTGCTATTATCCTCCTCTTTGATGATGACCAGAACTAAATCCATATCAGGGTCAGAGTCTTTTCCCGGAACATTAACCTTAGTCCAATCTATGAAAGGAATTATAAACTGGTCATTTAGCTAACCCTTTTTCCTAACATCCTCAGCCATACCCTCGGCGGGTGTTGAGTAGAACATTGTTGAAAACTGGCTTTGAACCTCTTGAAGGAATAGCTCACTCTGTATTTTCCTCTCTTTGGTGAGAAGGTGTGTATCTTTCTTATCACTGATGGTATTAACCTTTGGTATCAGCAAATTAGACACTGAAGTAGGAGTCTTTCTCCCAGGTTTCTCAAATCCTGAATCAGTGAGATTAGATAGCAAGATTGTTGATAGAGGAGCCGCTATATGTTTATGCGCGGTTTTGCTCTTTGATCCTGGAAAGTAACCTAACCATGTTCTCCATGCTTGTCTAGGTATCAAAATTGGACTTTTGATGCCTTGATGATTATTTCCCAACCCTTTCCCTGGCTAGAAACCTAAGGCTACCATCTCTTGGCTAATAGCCATTACTTCGGAAGAGATTATTGGCTTTAAGGTAGGAGCCCCAATAGGTCTATAGTGAGTATTGCTCACCTCGAATGCTTGAAAGCTGGCAGGCTCAACTCCTTCACTGAGACTGATTAAAGGCATTTCCCCTTGCATATGGACTAGATACTTTGGTTCGACATTAACAGTAACAAAATTTCCATTGATGATGTACTTCACCTGTTGATGAAGTGTGGATGGGACAACTCCTACTATATGAATCCACAGTCGTCCTAAGAATAAATTGTATCCGGAAGTGATGTTTAACACTTTAAAAGATATGTGGAAGGTATGTGGACTAATTTCTACTAGAAGCTCAATCTCTTTTATAGTGTAGCGTCGAGATCCATCAAAGGCTTTTATGACAACGTGACTGTTCTGGATTCTATTTGGGCTGATTTTCATTCTTTCCAAAGTATCATAAGGACATATGTTTAAGGAAGATCCTACATCTATCAATGCACCCCCTATCATATATCCAGCGGATATCACTGCTATGTGTAGTGACTTGCGATGACTAATTCCTTCAGCTGGTATGTCATCGTCCGTGAAGGATATCACATTACTGTTAAGGATGTGATCTACCAAATGCTTAAACTTTTCTGTGTCCACCATTTTTGGTAGATAAGCTTCTTCCAGGACTTGAACCAGGATTTTGCAATGATCTTCTGAAGACAAGATCAAATCTAGGATGAAGATTTGTAGGGGTGCTTCTTTTAGATACCGCATAACTTTTGTTTCACTATGCCCCATTTTCTTGAGGAACTCTTCGATCTTCTTCTCAAGTATTTTCCCCGAAGCTTTTTTAACTGGCTTCATTATCCTCTGAGGTAAGAATAATGGGTTACATTTAGAAAGGGTAGCAGCATATTCTGATTTTGACTCCGCAGCTTCCCCATAATTCCATGTGACTCTTTTCAAGCTAGTTATAAGGTACTGAGGGAGATATGGCAGTATCAATGGTTTTGGCGCAGCTATTTTAACAAGTTTTCTTTTTCCTTGAATTATCAAAGGTACTGCAGATGTGTCTCCTTCTTAGGAAATGACCGCTATAATTATCAAAGGTGTTACAAACGTGTCCCACTTCACGTGTCCCGAGAGGGAAAATATCATCTTCTTCAGAGAGGACCACTTCATTATTTTCTTTTTACAAATCATCGTTCTCAATTAAATTTTGTATGAGGTGGCGAAGCGCCCAACAACCTTCTGTGTCATGGCCTGGAGCGTTAGAGTGATATTGGAAAATCTGGGTAGTGTCGAACCTCTTTGACCGGGGGTTCATTGAGGGTAACAGTTATGTGATCATTGTAACAACCCGATATTTTCTATATAAATAAATCAGAAATTTTGCGTATAATTTTTATTTTATTATATTTTAAAGATGAGGATTTGTACAAGATAAGGTGTATGTGTATTTATGTGATAAATAAAAATATATTTATTACATGAATATTTACAAATAATTTTATTTTAAAGTTATTGATTATTATAATTTATATTCTTATAATAATTAATTTTATAGCATAAATATTTTTATTAATTATTTTCCATGAAAATATAATTATATATTATTTAAATAATATATGAAATGATTTTTAGAATAATTATAATAATTATTTTATTATATGAATTTTAGTATAGATTATTAAGTTAATTATTTTACCTTAATTATTAAGGTTAAATATGGAAGATAAATCAAATATGAAATCCAAACCCTAATTTTTGGATTTTGATCAATGGATGAGAATAATAATATAATATTAAGAATATTTTAATTTTTCAGTGCTATAAATATGTACGGTATGTACGTACTATCAATGATTGGTCAATTATGGTACAATATTTGAAAACCCTAATTTTACTGTGGGTGATGTGATAAAAATATGTACTGCAAGTGCACAGTGTCTAATTGAAGAACTGGCAAGTACATGTCGAACCCACAGAGACTAGATTAATTTTAATGTATCCTTAATATCTATTTTAGGCGAATTAGAAATAAATATGGGGGAGAGAATTTATTAACTAAATTATGCAAACTATTAATTAATAACGGAAACTATTAATCAGAAAAGATACCTAGGAGGAATCAGAATCCACCAAATATTAACATAATAAATAATTTTTTATTTCCTAAATCAATTCCCAAATTATTTCCCCTTCCCTTTAAAAAAATAATGATTCATATAATTAATATGGGCAATCATAAGTTATGAAAAATTCACAGATTAACTATAACTTATCAAAACCTCGCAATCAATATAAAAATCATATGCAATTTATGCTGAGGAAAATATGAAGGCGAAAATAATTAGGCATTAATTTTGAAACGAAAAGAAAATATTATTATGAAATACTTAGTTTCATCATAATCCTAGGTATTAGAAATTTAGCTAGCCATGGAATTAAAAACAAAAACAAATAATATTAGTACTACAATTCGCATGAAATAAGAATAATAATAAAAAAGAGAATTTCTATTATATAAATAAAATAAAGTTACAAATACTCCCTGACAGTAGTTCCACACATGATTAAAATAAGAGAAAGGACAAACTCTAAATATCTTACTCCCTCCTACACTAGTGAAAAACTGAGAAAAAGAAAATAACAAGTGATGTTTTCTCTCTAAAACAAGAGGACTATTTATTGGGAAAATAACTTTGAACCCTAATTTAGATTCATTGAACTTGGACACTTTGGTTCCCTTTCCATGTAGGATTCAACTTCCTAGTGGTAATCAACTTCTCAAAAAGATCTTCTAGATAGACCTTCCTTTCTCGTGTTGAATTTGACTTGCACACCAAAATTGTTCTACCTCTTTCCTTCTCCTTGTAGGATTCTTCTTGGATATTCCTTAAATGAATAAGAGCATTAAATATCGCTTGATCACCAAGATTTTGACTTTATTGCAACAATTATTAAATCCTACAAAATAAAATAAAACATATTCATTTAATAAACTAATATAATTAAAAGGACAAAATTAGGGATAACAAAATGTATGAATTACGTGTTTATCAAATACCCCCATACCTAGCTTTTGCTCGTCCTCGAGTAACATAAATAAAAATAAAAATAAATTAAACAAAAATTACACTACCCCATTTTCGTAGGAAACACGATTGCACTTAGCATGTGCAACAAGCCTTTAAACCCCAAAGTTACCCTAAGTGGACGAGTTGTGTCTCGTGAGGGTTTGCAGTAAATATACCCACAAAAATCAAAAAATAATTTTGGATTCAACGAATTATATATGAAATTGAAAGAAAACTTCTAAATATCTATGGGCATTATACATAAGCAAGATTAAATTCAAAATCACACTTTTACCTTATCAAAAATACTCAATCTTCATTTTAGACACCATCCTTCATTAAAACAATTCCATGTGATACATGCATGTGTATATGATGTATCTCTAAGTAAGGATTTTTACCATGATAATCAAGCAAGCTCATTTTTTCCTTTTTCTTTCTTTTTTCCATATTTTTCATCATTTTTTTTTTCAAATTTTGATTCTTGACTTGTGCAATGTCTCATTTTCTTAGGCTTTTCAGAGTTACCCATGTAGAGCGAGTGTTGGACCAATGACTCCCAAACCAGATGGCTTTAGGGCACTAGGTGTAGAGACACCCCTAAGGATTTACTAACTCGAGTAACAAAGGCCACAAAATTAGACTAGTCAAGTTGCTTTTATCCATCACACTTTTCAGCGTGAATATCGATGCTTCTTGAGGCTTGGATACCCAGTTATTTCGTTTAATGGACATTGAAACAGTTATTTATTCATTTTTTTTCTTTCTTTTTTTTCAACTTTTCTCAACTTCATTTTTCTTTCATTCTTTCTTCTTTTCTTTTTCTTTTTTTTTTTTGTTTTTGAAATTACTCGAATCATGGTTTATACCCCATAACTAAGAATTAGTGCAAACGTGAAGTGCAAAAATGCTTGTGAAATCAATTTTAAATCCAGATGGTGTTTTGAACTAAGATTTCGTATCTTATCAAAAATTCAAGAGTTCTAAATCTTTCAATCTCACTCATGAGTTTTGCTCCACAAACACTTATTAGAATTAATTCAATTCATAAAAAGTCAAATAAAATTTTTTATTTTTTAATTTTTTTTGTCTTTTTTTTTATTTTTTCCGTAAAAAGAAAAAGAAAAAGAAAATCTAATACAATAATACAAACTCCCCCCATACCTAAATCATGCATTGTCCTCAATGTTTACAAATGAAAAATAGAGAACAAAGATATAAAAGAATTATACCTTGTACGATGGGGCAGAAACCGGATGACAGTATTGTACAAAAGAAAAATATACGTACAAACTTACAAGTGCAGTGCCAGTCATACTGAATCAGGTGGGTCAACAAGGTATACCACCTCCTCTGGTTCGGTCGGCATTTCTAAAAAGGGTTTGAGTCGTTGACCATTCACTTTGAGAATTTCTCCACTATTTGGATTTTCAATATCGACTGCCTCGTGAGAATAAAATACCTTCACTACAAAAGGTCCATCCCATCTAGAACATAATTTTCCAGGAAATAAGTGTAGCCTAGAATTATACAAGAGAACTTTTTGTCCAGGTGAAAATGATTTTCTTAAAATTGATTTATCATGAAACACTTTAGTTCTTTCCTTGTAAATTTTAGCATTTTCATAAGCATCGTTCCTAATCTCATCTAACTCAGCTAATTGCAATTGTCTATGACTCCCACCGGTGGACATATCAAAACTCAACTGTTTTATGGCCCACAAAGCACGATGTTCAAGTTCAACAGGTAAGTAACAAGCTTTCCCAAACACAAGCCTATACGATGACATTCCTAAATTAGTCTTAAAGGCAGTACGGTAAGCCCACAATGCATCTAACAATTTTAGAGACCAATCTTTTCTATTGGAACTCACCGTTTTCCAAGATTTGTTTTATTTGCCTATTTGAGACTTCTACATGGCCACTTGTTTGAGGGTGATATGATGTTGCAAGCTTGTGGGTGATGGAATATTTTTTTAGCAAGGATGCAAAAGGTTGATTGCGAAAATGTTTTCCTTGATCACTGATTATGGCCCTAGGGGTACCAAAGCAAGAGAAAATGTTTTCTTTCAAAAATTTGACAACAACCTTGTTGTCATTGGTCTTGGTTGGTATAGCTTCTACCCACTTTGACGCGTAATCCACTGCAAGTAAAATGTACAGATTTCCAAAAGAATTTGGGAATGGGCCCATGAAATCGATTCCCCACACATCAAATAATTCAATGACCAGAATGGGTTGCATTGGCATCATATTCCTCATAGTGATCCTCCCTAATTGTTGACACCTATTGCAACTGGCACAAAATGATGTGGCATCCTTGAATAGACTAGGCCAATAGAAACCACACTGGAGGACTTTGGCGACCGTCTTTTTGCCTCCAAAATGTCCTCCACAAGCTTGATCATGACAAAATGACAGAACACTTCTAAACTCGTGGTCGGGTACACCTCCTAATGATTGGATCAGGACAATATTTGAACAAATATGGGTCATCCCAATAAAAGTGTTTGACTTGTGAAAGAAACTTGGATCGGTCATGTTTGGACCAATGAGAAGGAAGTTCACTAGTCACTAGGTAATTCACAATATCACCAAACCAAGGTGTAGTAGATATGGAGAAAAGTTGCTCATCTGGGAAAGATTCATTTAAGGGCAGGTCAGAGTTGGATTCCACTACTAAACGTGACAAATGATCAGCTACCACGTTTTCAGACTCTTTTTGTCTCGTATCTCTAGGTCAAATTCTTGGAGCAATAAGACCCAACGAATTAAATGGGCTTTTGAATCTTTTTTGGAAAGAAGATGTTTGAGAGCAGCATGGTCAGTGTAAACAATTATTTTAGACCCAATAAGATAAGATCAAAACTTTTTTAGGGCAAAAACTACAGCTAGATGTTCTTTTTAAGTGGTTGAATAGTTCAATTGTGCATCATTCAAAGTCCTACTAGCATAGTATATGACATGGGGAATCTTGTTGATTCTTTGCCCTAGAATAGCACCAACTGCATAGTCAGAGGCATCACACATTAACTCAAATGGTTGTCTCCAATCAGGTGATTTGATGATAGGAGCTGAAGTTAACACATTTTTTAGTTGTTCAAAGGATTGAAGACATTTTTTATTAAATTCAAATTTTGCATCTTTACCTAGAAGATTGGTCAAGGGTCTTGATTTCTTACTGAAATCTTTAATGAATCGCCTATAAAAGCATGTATGTCCTAGGAAAGAATGAATTTCTTTGACTGTCCTAGGTGGGGGAAGATTAGAAATAAGGTCGATTTTGGCTTTATCTACTTCAATTCCCTTTTTAGATATGATGTGACCAAGAACAATTCCTTTTTTTTACCATAAAATGACATTTTTCCCAATTTAGGATTAAATTTGTTTCCTTACATCTCCTTAGAACTAAGCCAAGGTGGTGAAGGCACTCATGAAATTTAGACCCAAATATTGAAAAATCATCTATAAAAATTTCTAGGAATTTCTCCACCATATCGGAAAAAATGCTCATCATGCATCTTTGAAAGGTGGCAGGGGCACTACATAGCCCAAAGGGTAGACAAAGATATGCAAAGGTTCCATAAGGACAAGTGAATGTGGTTTTTTCTTGGTCTTCTGGGCTATGGGAATTTGAAAGTAGCCCGAGTAACCATCAAGGAAACAATAATAAGCATGACTAGCTAATCTTTCTAGAATTTGGTCTATGAAGGGTAAAGGAAAATGATCCTTTCTTGTGGCAGCATTGAGTTTTCTATAGTCTATACAAACCCTCCAACCAGATTGGACACGAGTGGGAACTAACTCATTAGCTTCATTTTGAAACACAGTTAAGCCAGACTTTTTAGGTACCACCTGAATAGGACTTACCCACGAGCTATCAGAAATGGGATAGATGATCCCATTATCTAGACACTTAAGAATTTCTTTCTTAACAACATCTTTTAGAACCGGGTTTAACCGCCTTTGTGGGTCTCTCACAGGTTTAGCATCATCTATTAAATGGATCCTATGTTGGACAATGGTTGGGTGATCCCTTAATATCGCTTATGCTCCATCCTATGGCTTCTTTGTTCTCTCTCAGGATGGTCAATAACTCTTCCTCCTGTGTGTTTGTTAAATCGGAAGCAATGATTACAGGAAGAGTTTTAGAGGGACCTAAATAGGCATATTTAAGATTATCAGGCAGAGGTTTGAGTTCTAACTCTGGTGGACTCTTTTCAAGAGGTGTTGAAGATTGTAAGAATGGCTCAGTCACGGGTTCCCATTTAGAGTAAGACATTGATGTTGATGACTCTAGAATTTCATTAACCTCATATACATATTCTATTTCATCCCAATTTTGACCAAAATGATTTAGACAAAAATTAAAAATTTTGTCTTCTCCCGTAAGTTTGTTGTCGGACATGTCCTGAATCATGTTCACTTCAACGGGTTGGTCAGAAAAATCACAAGGTTGTTTTCCCACATTAAACACATTTAAATCAATTGTCATGTTCCCAAATGTCAATTTCATTAGTCCGTTTCTACAGTTGATTAACGCATTAGAAGTTGCTAGGAATGGTCTACCTAAAATTACAGGAATTTGACCCTTGGGATTGACAACAGGCTGGGTTTCAAGGACAACAAAGTCAACAGGGAAGACAAAATTACCAACCTTAATGAGTACATCTTCAACTATTCCTTTTGGTATTTTAACAGAACGGTCAGCTGGTTGGAGTGTGACACTTGTCTTTTTTAACTCCCTAGGCCTAAGTTTTGGTACACAGAAAATGGTAACAGGTTTACACTAGCTCCTAAATCAAGCAAAGCTTTGTCAATTAATGTATCACCTATGATGCATAAAATTGTAGGACAACAGGGGTCCTTATACTTTACTGGGACTTAACATGACAAGATAGAACTAACATGGACTGTTAGAAAAGCTTTCTTAGGAACTTGAGTGGTTCTTTTATGTGTGCACAAATCCTTTAGACATTTAGCATATGAGGGAACTTGTTGAATGGCATCTAGAAGAGGAATGTTAATTTTCACTTATTTGAACACTTCTAGAATTTTGTCCAATTGGGCTAACTGCTTGTTTGAAATAAGTCTTTGAAGGAATGGGGATTTTGGTTTGAAGACTTTTTCAATTGACTCATAAGGTTTGGTTTGATCATTTTTTGACACAAGCTTAGTAGATGGACCTACTGACTCAGAGTTTGTGGGCTTTTCAGGCTGGGTTGATTTTGAAGATGGATCGTTAGATTCAACATTTAATTTTTTCTCTTCTTAATTATCAATTCTAGCATGATTGTTAAAATAATTTCCAGACCCTAAAGAGATTACAGAATTCACATGATTGACTTGGTTGTTTTTAAGTGAATTAACATGATAAGGTTTTTGAGTAGGGAATAGAAATTTTGGATTGGTCTCGGGTTGACTAGGAAGTTTACCCTTCTCTCTTTCACTAACTGCAGTGGCCAATTGACTCATTTGGATCTCTAGGCGAGAAATGGCTTGGTTAGTGCTTTGCTGAGATTTTATTAAAGTTTCCACACTCTTCTCTAAGGTGCTAAGTCTCCTCTCACTTTCATTAGAAAAACCTGGTGGATATTGAGGTGCTGGATTTGAATTTTGGTACGGACCAGGATTTAACTTTTGCTAAGGTTGAAAAGATTGATTCAGAGACTGATTGACCTGATTTGAAGAATTATTTGGGTAGGGTCCTTAGTTTCATGCAAAATTAGGATTATTCCTCCAACTTGGATTATAAGTGGGTGCAAATGGGTCATTCCTAGGTCTTTGAAACATTTCATTGACTTGTTCATATTCTTCAAGTTGGGGCATGACATTAGGACATTCCTCGATCACATGTCTTGGTGAATTACTTAGACACAAAGGTGTTGGTGTTGAGACTTGGTTCACGTGTGATTGTCCCCTAGTTTCTAAAGCTTCAAGTCTTTTAAATACACCCACCAACTTAGCTTCAGGTAGCAATTGAATTGTCAATTATATGAACACCCCTAGATGAACTAGGTTTATCTGCCTCTCGGGTGGTTTCCCATTGCATGGTTTTTTCTCGCTAAGTCTTCTAAAAACTCCCAAGCTTTTTCCTCATCATTATTCAAAAATCCCTTAACACATTGACTCTAACATTGTTTTAGTGGGATAGTCTAAACCTTCGTAAGCTATTTGACACAATCTCCATTTCTCAATTAAAGTGGTGTGGGCCTTTGGGATAACAAATTTTAAATCTATCAAAATATTTCCAAAAGGACTCTTTTTCAAGTTGGCAAAATTGATGAATTAAATTCTAATTTTAGCGCTTTTATGATTTGGAAAATATGTTTTTAGAAATGTAACAACAAATCCCTCCCAAAGTTGATATGGAATAATTTGGTAGGCTATATAACCATTTTTGAATTATCTTTTAAAGCAAATGTTATAAATCTTAGCCTAATTGAGTCATCAGACAATTGTTGAATTTTCATTAGGGCACAAACTTCCTCAAATTCCTGAATAAATAAATATGCATCTTTTATCCCTGTGAACCTAGGTAACATATTTATAAATTATGGCTTAAGTTCAAAATTGTTACTAGTTATCGGTGGTAGACTGATACGCGAAGGTTGGGCAGAGTGGGAAGGATAACATCGATCCCTTAAAGAAACAGTTTGTTCGCCCTCCATTTTTCTTAGAGTGAGATCTTTTAAAGTGAAATCCAAAAAATCAAGTTTTCTCACTAATCGGGATGTTTCGTCCCTAATCCACACTTTTTGCATACACTACTTAACAAATAAGCAGATAAGCACAAAAAAATAAAAATAAAAAATAAATTTACTTCTAAGGTCAACCTAAATAAAATCTAGATAGCTCCTAACTGTTGCAAGTTACACCGCAAGGTCCACCAAATTCGAAATTAATCACACCACTAGCTGTGTAAGTGTAAGAAAAGTGAGTCTCTCCATAGAAACGGTGACTAATTGAATAACCACACAATCTTTAGGCGTATACCTTTTGAACCACTTGCCTAGACACCAGTAGTTTGATTAATTTAAAATTCAGACTCCTCTTGGAGTTTCTTGTCCTAATTGAGCAAGAGAGTCCTAGGGGCCAACTTCTACTTGATTTTATTAGGTCATGGTCATGCAAAATGCAAATTGGGTTGTTTGTGGGCCAAGGAAGGGTGATGAAATCCCCACCTTATCTTGTTAAGGGTTGTGCCCTTATTGTTAGATTAAAGATGAAAATGCACAAATAATAAAAAAAACTGTAAACAAATAAAATGTCCTAAAACTATGTGAATTACGAAAGAAGGAGAAATTTTGACGTACCTCAATCCTCCAGCAATCACCACAGTTTATATTTGACAAAAAAAACTAACAGGATGTGCTCTACGTGGGTGAATGCATGAATGCGATAAATAAAAAAAAATATTAAAAAAAAACTGTTATATTTTTTATTTTTTTAAAAAAAAATAAAATAAAATATGGAGATCACAAGCATCAAGAAAGAAAGCGCAAAGAACAAAATCTTTATTGTAAGACCCCAATTTTTGTGAATAAAGATGAATTTTCTATAAATATCATTTTGAATATTATGGAATGAATTTGATATAATGTTATAGTTGTGGGTAATATTTATAAATTTTGCAAAGTACGCAAGTTGTTATATAATATTCGATTAATTAGGGAATATTCGTTTTAATAGGAATATTCAAGATAACCAAGATAATCATTGGTAGACCCACAACGGAATTATTGTCGATTGAGAAAACGACAAAAATACTTTATGAAAATAACGGCGGAAGTTTTACCGTTAAGCTCGTTGAAACACCCTGTTAAAAAAGTACAATAATACGCGTAGTTGCACAAAGAGATACTACGGTATTGATTATTGATGCTTATGTGATAAGTAACTCGCTTTTGTTTTATTGGTATTATTAATGTAATAAAATGAAAAGTTTTTTATATAAAAATGTAATACTTTTATAAAGTTATTCGTTTTATTAAAGCTAATAGTAAAATATTTTTATATAAAATAAAATACTTTTATAAAGTTATTTGTTTTATTAGACAATAATTAGAATATATTATATTTTATTATGCATAGTGTTTGCATAGTAAAATCTTTTATAAAGTTATTCGTTTTATTAGATTATAAATAGAATATATTATATTTTATTTAAAAGATTTTGCTTTAAATATGGACCGGTCGATTAAAGTAAATCAATCTAAATGCTCATGAGTTAGTTATTATGCGATCTATTTTCTATAAATAGAAGCTCATTCCTTCATTATTTCTTACTTAATTCAATGAAACTCTAGAGAGAGAAATTATAGAGAATTTATAGAAAAGTATTCTACTCCTTCCCTACTCTTATATTCGGTTTCTTTTTACTAGTAAGGGATATTATTTGTTGTACTCGTAAGGGGTATTATTTCTTTTGTATTCATGAAGAGAACTTACGTTATTCCAATCTTTATTATTCTATTTGGAATAACCAAGATATCTGTGGCTACCTTATACTTGGTGACATTCTCGACCTGGTTCCGTCTTTTATTATTACTTGGAACATTCTCGTCAAGATTTAATTTTGCTCGACCTAGTTTCGTTACTTATTAACTGTTGGAATAACTGCTCATGCAAAGTACCGCATGCATGGTGATTTTTTTTTGTTATTCCATTCGTTATTATACTCAATTGGTTAAAGTTTTGATTTCTATACTCCATGAAATTAGTGGAATATCCTTGATATTTGCGCTTCATCCAAAGATCTTTTCATGGAAATATTCTTCTGAGCATTCTTAAATTTTACTTTACAAAGCAGTATCATGTTGACAATTTGGACGTTATTAGTTCCTGGATAAATTAATTCTTGAACTTGTTTTATTGAATTCTTATATCATTGTCATCATCCTAACTTTTATATTTTGTTGAAAGTCATCTGTGGCCTGTAGTGCATAGATGGACTTGGTATGATTATGACCAGGGATTATTCAGTGTAATCATGACCGTAATGTTACAAATGATGTGGTAAAAGTCCTCATTGGCCCGTAGGGCATTAATGAATAGTTGTTGGCATGATCATGACCATTAATGAATACACAAATATCATTGGTCCGTAGTGCATGGATAATTTGTTGTCGTGATGCTAAAGAATATCCTTGGTCGTAGTGCAGGGGTGATTCGATGATGTGGATTATTTATTAAGTTGAGTCCCAGCGATAAAAGTCATGAAAAACCTTTTAAATCATAGAAGATAGTAGATTTTATTCTCTACTTGACTCTTCTAATGGATTGCTTGTTCATTGCGCAGCTTAAACTTGATGTTTGTTATATTTTATCGGTTTAACATCTTTGTTGAAGGCTAATGATAATTTATTCTCGCATTATCTTTGTCATAATATTTCATTGGGCTAGTTGAGCTCACCCTTTCTTTCACCTTTTTCTCTGTGAAATGAGAATATATTTGGGACGAGTCTGGGAAAGCGGAGTGATGGACCAAATGATAGTATTAGTAGTCCTCACTATTACGTTAAATAGTGTGACAATAAATGTAATGAGGACTTATTCGAGAGTGGATATTTTCTAGAAGACGAGATTTGTATTAAAACTCATGCCTCTCTTGTTGTATATTAAAGATTGTATTTGTATTACGTACCATGTATTTGGTGACTCAGAATAGGTGATGTATACCTATTTTGGGGGTATCACAGTTGGTATCAAAGCTTAGGGATATGATCCCTGGCTAAGATGTGAGAATAGAACTAGGAGGGTAGAGACGGGAAATTTCTTGGCTAGTATGACCTACCTAAGTTTTTTTTTTGGTATTTAATTGGTCGGTTAGAATATTGGGATAATATATTACATGTCAATTAACCTTTTTGTTTTGTGGTAGTATCTGAAAATGACATCCGAGAATGTTGAGAATAGCAATGGAGCACAGGCGACCATTGATTCACAACATATCAATAATCAGGATAATGTGCATCAGGAAGGTGACAATCCTCATGCAAACAACAACACTGGCCAAATGATGAATGATGGAATGTTCAGAGGCTTTATGCAATTCATGCAACAGCAGGCGAGAGCGGCTCCTGTCCAAAATGTAGGTGGAACCACTGGAAACTCTCGGACGGTCACCGCTAAACAGTTCAAGGAGCTCGGACCACAGGAGTTTATTGGAGAGCCAAAACCACTTAAAGCGGAAGCATGGATAAAGTAGATCACCAAGATATTTGATGTCTTGGGATGCTCCGAGGAGCAAAAGGTTCCCTTCTTTGCTTTTATGTGTTGCGAGAGAGAGCGGAGACATGGTGGGAATCGGTAAAGCGTACTCAAACTGCCGCACTGAAAATGTCTTGGGAGAAGTTCCAAGAACTATTCAACGATAAGTACTTTCCCGAAAGTATTCGTCACATGAAGGAGGTGGAGTTCATCAAGTTGGAACAGAATAATATGACCGTGTCGCAGTACGAAGCAAAGTTTGCCGAGTTGTCCCGGTTTGCGTCCCACTTGGTGGATAATGAAGAGAGAATGGCGTTGATGTTTTTTAGAGGTTTGAAGCCAGAGATACGTCAACATCTTATTTCTCATAAACTTTGTTTGTATTCAGATGTTGTAAATAGGGCTCAGTTAGTGGAGCGCGATAACGAGTCAATGCAACCAAAAGAGAGCAGCCAGCAAAATGATAATACCAGCGAGAGCAGTCATCGAAGCGGTGACAACAAGCGTGGAGGGAATCAACAGGCCAAAAATGGTAACCACTTCAGTGGTAATCAGGGCCAAAGAAATAAGAATGGACATTTCAAGAAGAGGAGATTCAATAATGATGGAAAGACGTCAAGACCAAAGCACCCGTTGTTAAGGAAGGAGAACGACCACCTATCATATGCTTCAAATGCGGAGGGGAGGGACACATCAGTCCAAACTGCGCGAAGCCGTCCAAAGCATGTTATAATTGTGGAAGAGAAGGTCACTTAGCCCGATTTTGTCGTTCATCGAAAATAAGTTCAGCTAGGATGGAGGCACCAAAGGCCGTCCCAGAAAAGTCAAAGTCGGTAGTGCAAGGGAGAGCGTTTGTTGTGACCTCCCAGAAAACAAGGAACCCGAATAAGGTCATCACGGGTAAGCTTATCATAAACTCTAGCGAAGTCTATACTTTATTTGATACCTGGTTCTATCCATTCTTTTATTTCTCTACTTGCGCTCAACAATTAAATTTGACTCGGAGAAATTAGACTTTGACTTATCTGTGGAAACTCCGTTGGGAGAAACCTTCATTACATCCATTGTTTATAAATCTTGTTTGGTTCAAATTGCACTTCCTCACATTACTGTCGATCTTATTTCATTGAAAATACTTGCATTTGGCGTGATTCTAAGGATTGATTGGTTAACTACTTGTCATGCAAAAATTAATTATTTTCGTAAGGTTGTTAGCTTTCATATTCCTAATCAACCTATTATATGAATTCAAGCGACCAAACCATTAAAATTAATCACGGTCATCTCAAGCCATAAAGCTATTCGTTTATTGAAAAACGGATGTCAAGCTTTCTTAGCCCACATCACAGATCTAAAAAAAAATACGTCAGTTTTGAATGATATTTCTATTGTTAATAAATTTCCTGACGTATTCCCTGAAGAACTTCCTAGCCTACCCCCAGAGCGTGAAATTGAATTTTGTATCGACCTTGAACCCGGTACAAAACCCATTTCCAAAGCCCCATATCGAATGGCTCCTATTGAACTTCAGGAGTTAAAGACCCAACTACAAGAATTGTTAGACATTGGCTTTATTCACCCTAGTACTTCTCCTTGGGGTGCTCCTGTTCTATTCGTGAAAAAGAAAGATGGGAGTATGCGAATTTGTATTGATTATCGGGAGTTGAATCATGTCACCATCAAAAATAGGTACCCATTGCCACGTATTGATGACCTGTTTAACCAGTTGTAAGGAGCCAAATTCTTTTCAAAGATTGATCTTCGTTTCGGATATCACCAATTGAAGATTAGAACCGATGACATTCCAAAGACGGCTTTCAGAACTCAGTACGGGCATTATGAATTCCTAGTCATGTCCTTTGGATTGACTAATGCTCATGCTGCCTTCATGGATATGATGAACTGAGTATTCAAGGAATATTTGGATCACTTTGTGGTCATCTTTATTGATGACATCCTTATTTATTCCAAAAGCCGTGAAGATCATGAGCAACACTTGAGGCTGACACTCTAAAAGCTTCGTGAATACAAGCTTTATGCCAAGTTGAAGAAATGTGAGTTCTGGCTTGAGGAAGTAGCATTCCTTGGACACGTAGTATCAAGTCATGGAATATCAGTTGACCCGGCAAAGATTGAAGAAATTCAAAGCTGGGAGCAACCTAAATCAGTGACCGAAGTACGTAGCTTTCTCGGCTTAGCTGGTTATTATCGGAGATTCGTGGAAGGATTTTCTCGAATAGCTACTCCATTAACTCAGCTGACTCGGAAAGATACAAAGTTTGGTTAGAGTGAAGAATATGAGGAGAGTTTTCAAGAACTCAAGAGGAGACTCATTTCAAAGACTGTTCGACAATACCATCCGCTCGAGAGGATTTTTCGTCGCTCATGATAATGCTTCGGGTAAAGGGTTGGGATGTGTTCTCATGCAACATGGGAAAGTCATAGCCTATGCCTCAAGACAACTCAAAGAATATGAGAGGAATTATCCTACTCATGACCTAGAGTTAGCATTTCATTGTCTCAAGCACTTAAAATTTGGAGGCATTACTTGTATGGGGAGAAGGTGGAGATCTTTACGGATCATAAAATCCTCAAATATTTCTTCACTCAAAAGGAACTCAACACGCGATAACGACGTTGGCTTGAACTATTGAAAGATTATGATCATACCATCCAATGCCATCTGGAAAAGTGAGCGTGGTGGTGACGCGATTAAGTAGAAGATCATATGCAAGCACTGAGTGCGATATTGTCAACACAAAGGCCCATTTTGTGTGACTTGCAAAAGGATGGAGTTAGAGATAAAGACTCAGGACCCACATGATGATGGCAAACATACGAGTAGAAACAGACTTTAATCGATAAAGTTAAAGTCGCTTTCAAGCTACGGACACGGAGCTAATGCGTATGAAGAAGAAAGTGCAAGAAGGTGCTTATCTTAGGAAGCAAGAATCGATGAGGAAGGAATACTTGAGTCAACTCCGGACTTTTATGTTCCTAACAACCACGATTTAAAGTATAAAATTATGATGGAGGGCACAACACACCGTTTGCAATCCATCTCGGGAGTACCAAAATGTATCGTGATCTTGACATACATTTTGGTGGAGCAATATGAAGAGAGATAGCGAGTTTATCTCAAGGTGTTTAACTTGTCAACGAGTCAAGGCGGAGCATCAAGTACCAAAAGGTCCATTGCAACCACTTGAAATTCTAGAATGGAAGTGGGAACACATTACTATGGATTTCGTTACTGGTCTTCCCAAGGTTTCTCAAGGCATAGATGCAATTTGGGTCATTGTTGATAGATTGACCAAGTCTGCTCATTTCTTACCTATACGAGAAACTTATACACTTGAACGTCTTGCTCGTATGTACATAAACGAGATTGTAAGACTTCATGGTATGCCAGTATCCATAGTTTCTGATCGAGACCCAATATTCACTTCAAGATTTTGGGTTAGTTTGCAAAAAGCTATAAGCGCGATTTACGATTTAGCTTTCTAAGATATCATCCTCAGACGGACGAGCAATCGGAGAGGACCATTCAAACTCTTGAAGATCTATTAAGACTCTGTGTCCTTGACTTCAAGGGAAGTTAGGATAAGTTCTTACCATTGGTGGAGTTTTCTTTTAACAACAGTTATCAAGCAAGTATTGGCATGGCTCCATTTGAAGCGTTGTATGGAAGAAAGTGTCATTCTCCAGTATGTTGGGATGAGGTGGGAGAAGCAACATTGTTGGGACCGAAGTTGGTACGTATGACTACAGAAAAGATTCAAACGATCCGGCAACGTATAAAAACCTCACAAGATCGACAAAAGAGTTATGTTGATCTTCATTGAAAGGACGTGGAATTCGATATAGGAGATCATGTGTTGTTACATGTTGATCCATGGAAAGGAGTTACAAGATTTGGAAAGAGAGGAAAGCTCAATCCTCGATTCATCGGCCCATTTTAAATCCTCGATCGAGTAGGAATTGTGGCATATAGACTCGCTTTACCGCCAAGTATGTCTCGTGTTCATAACGTTTTTCACATATCCATGTTACGTAAATATGTGAAAGACCCAAACCACATTATTGAGTTAGAACCGGACGAAATAGCGAAAGATTTGATGTCTGAAGAGGTTCCTATTCAAATCTTGGATAAGAAGGAACATATTCTACGCTCCAAGGTTATACCTCAAGTCAAAGTTTTGTGGAGAAACCACGATGTTGAGGAAATGACTTGGGAGTTAGAATCGAAATGAAATCAAGGTATCCTTACCTCTTCGACATACTGTGTATCGCATTACTTTAATTTCGAGGGCTTAAATTTCATAAGGGAGGTTGTAAGACCCTAATTTTTGTGAATAAAGATGAATTTTCTATAAATATCATTTTTGAACATTATGGAATGAATTTGATATAATGTTATAGTTGTGGGTAATATTTATAAATTTTGCAAAGTCATGCAAGTTGTTATATAATATTCGATTGGTGGGGAATATTCATTTTAACAGGGGAATATTAAATAACAAGACAATCATTGGTGGACCCTACAATGTAATTATTGTCGGATCGAGAAAACGACAAAAATACTTTATAAAAATAACGGCGGAAGTTTTACCGTTAACTGCTTAAACACCCGGTGTTAAAAGTAATGCGATGTCTGGCGTAGTTGCAAGATAGTACAAAGTATTGATTATTGATGCTTATGTGATAAGTCACTCGGTTTTTGTTTTATTGGTATTATTAATGTAATAAAATGAAAAGCTTTTATATAAAAAATGTAATACTTTTATAAAGTTATTCATTTTATTAGGCTAATAGTAAAATATTTTTTATATAAAATGAATACTTTTATAAAGTTATACATTTTATTAGACAATAATTAGAATATATTATATTTTATTATGCATAGTATTTGCATAGTGCACTGCGATATAGTATTTGCATAGTAAAATCTTTTATAAAGTTATTCATTTTATTAGATTATAAATAGAATATATTATATTTTATTTAAAAGATTTTGCTTTAAATATGGACCGCCAGATTAAAGTAAATCAATCTCGATCGTTCATGAGTTAGTTAGTTACTTATGCGGTCCATTTTTCAATAAATAGAAGCTCATTCCTTCATTATTTCTTATTTAATTCACTTTGAAACTCTGAGAGAGAAATTATAGAAGCTATAGAAAAGTATTCTACTCCTTCCCTACTCTTATATTAGGTTTCTTTTACAAAGTAATGGATATTATTTGTTGAACTCGTAGAAGGGTATTATTTCTTTTGTATTCATGAAGAGAACTTACATTATTCCATTCTTTATTATTCTCTTTGGAATAACCCAGGTATCGCGGACTACCCTATACTTGGTGACATTCTTCTAATATTTTGTCTTTATTATTATTACATTTGGAATATCCTGTCACATGGCGTTGCTTGGGACCGGTTAAAATCTTTAATATTGATACATTGGAATATCCACATCAATGCGCTTACGTCGGACTGGTTCCATCTTTATTATTATACTCGTTGGAATATCATATACGTGTGTTTACGTTGGACTTGGTTCCGCGTCTTTATTATTCTGGTTGGAACATCACATCGGTTTGAATTTTGCGACTTTGGTTAGATTACTTATTAATCATTGGAATAACATATCATCATGCGAAGTACCGCATGCATGGTGATTTCTTTTGTTATTCCATTCGTTATTATACTTAGTTGGTTAATGTTTTGAATTCTATACTCCATGAAATTAGTGGAATATCCTTGATATTTGCGCTTCATCTAGTATCTTTTCATGGAAATATTTTTCTGAGCATTCTTGAATTTTACTTTACAAAGCAGTATCATGTTGACAATTTGGACGTTATTAGTTCCTGGATAAATTAATTCTTGAACTTGTTTTATTGAATTCTTATATCATTGACATCATCCTCATGTTTATATTTTGTTGAAAGTCATCTGTAGCATGTAGTGCATAGATGGACTTGGTATGATTATGACCAGGGATTATTCGGTGTAATTATGACCGTAATGTTATAAATGATGTGGTAAAAGTCATCATTGGCCCGTAGTGCATTAATGAACAGTTGTTGGCATGATCATGACCATTAATGAATACACAAATATTCTTGGTCCGTAGTGCATGGATAATTTGTGGTCGTGATACTAAAGAATATCATTGGTCATAGTGCAGGGGTGATTCGATGATGCGGATTATTTATTAAGCTGAGTCCTAGTGATAAAAGTCATGAAAAACCTTTTAAATCATAAAAGATAGTAAATTTTATTCTCTACTTGACTCTTCTAATGGATTGCTTGTTCATTGCAGAGTTAAACTTGATGTTTGTTATATTTTATCGGTTTAACATCTTTGTTGAAGGCTAATGATAATTTGATTCGCATTATCTTAGTCATAATATTTCTTATTAGGCTAGTTGAGATCACCCTTTCTTTTCTTTGTTCTCTTTGAAATAAGAATATAGTTGGGACTAGAGTGGGGAGGCGGAGTGATGGACCGGATGATAGTATTAGTAGTCCTCACTATTACATTAAATAGTGTGATAATAAATGTAATAAGGACTTATTACGAGAGTGGATATTGTCAGAAGCAGTATATGTATTAAAACTCATGACTCTCTTGTTGTATATTAAAGATTGTATTTGTATTACTGTACCATGTATTTGGCGACTCGGAATAAGTGATGTATACCTATTTTGGGGCGTTACATTTATCTTTTCGCTCCTTGACCCGACTTCAATAATCCACGAAAAAATAAATAAAAAATTAGAGTTAAAGCTAATTGAATAAATAAAAATTAAGGAATAAATAAAAATTAATTCTAGTCCGCAATGCATGGCATAAAAACTTGATGTGATAAAAATATATATCTGCAAGTGCACAAAGTGTCTAATTGAAGAAGCTGGCAAGTACAAGTCGAACCAACAGAGACTAGATTAATTTTAATTTATCCTTAATATCTATTTTAAAGTAATTAGAAATAAATATGGTGGAGAGAATTTATTAACTAAATTATGCAAACTATTAATTAATAACGGAAACTATTAATGAGAAAAGATACCTAGAATGAGAATCCACCAAATATTAACATAATAAATAATTTTTATTTCCTAAATCAATTCCCAAATTATTTCCCTTCCTTTAAAAAAAATAATGATTCATATAATTAATATGGGTAAAAGCATAAGTTATGAAAAATTCATGATTAACTATAACTTATCAAAACCTCACAATCAATATAAAAATCATATGCAATTTATGCGGATGAAAATATGAAGCGAAAATAATTAGGCATTAATTTTGAAACGGAAAGAAAATATTATTATGAAATACTTAGTTTCATCATAATCCTAGGTATTAGAAATTTAGCTAGCCATGAAATTAAAAACAAAAACAAATAATATTAGTACTACAATTCGCATGAAATAAGAATAATAATAAAAAGAGAATTTCTATTATATAAATAAAATAAAGTTACAAATACTCACACACGGTAGTTCCACACGTGATTGAAATAAGAGAAAGGACAAACTCTAAATATCTTACTCCCTCCTACACTAGTGAAAAACTGAGAAAAAGAAAATAACAAGTGATGTTTTCTCTCTAAAACAAGATGCCTATTTATAGGAAAAATAACTTTGAACCCTAATTTAGTTTCATTGAACTTGGACACTTTGGTTCCATTTCCATGTAGAATTCAACTTCCTAGTGGCAATCAACTTCTCAAAAAGATCTTCTAGATAGACTTTCCTTTCTCTTGTTGAATTTGACTTGCACACCAAAATTGTTCCACCTCTTTCCTTCTCCTTGTAGGATTCTTCTTGGATATTCCTTAAATGAATAAGAGCATTAAATATAGCTTGATCACTAAGATTTTGACTTTATTGCAATAATTATTAAATCCTACAAAATAAAATAAAACATATTAATTTAATAAACTAATATAATTAAAAGGAAAAAATTAGGGATAACAAAATGTATGAATTATGTGTTTATCAGTGGGAAACCCTAAATTGAAACTCAATTATGAGTTTAAGTCTGTTATATAACTGTGTTATACGATCTATGTTGTGTATTAAATGATTAATGAGGTAAACCCTAATTAAAATCTAGAAACTCTAATTAATCTTTAGAAAAACCCTAATTATAAAACCCTCATTTCAGAAATGAGAAACCCTAATTTGAAACCTAAAATGGAATTTGTGATTAGTCAGAAATTGTGTTAATGTGATTAATATCATGTATAGTAGGTTTTATTGCTAATTATAGAAAACTTAATTAGTAATTTAAAACCCTAATATCTAGAAACCCTAATTTGGTAATTATAAAACCTAATTATAATTTGGTAACCCTAATTATCAAAATTATAAACCCTAATTGTTTATTTAGTAATGTTATTTATAATTAGCATTATTAAACCCTAATGTTCTTATATAAAGTAAATAGAAAACTAATCTAATTTAGAAAACCCTAATTACAAATTTTAAAACTAAAATTTTATATTTTCAAACCCTAATTGCTAAATCTTATAAATCTTTATGTGCTAAACCTTAGTGTTAAACCCTAAATGGTCAAACCCAAAGGTCAAACCCAAGGGTTTGTCAAGATTACAAAATGGCCATTAAATTTTCAAGCGAAAATACTAAAATGCCCCTCTTGAATTATTTGAGAGCAATATCTGAAGTGGGTGAGCTAACTTTCCATGTGACACAAAACCTCCAAAGACATTAAGCTAGATCACCAATACATGCATCATACACTTGTATATATAGATTGAAGAGAGAGAAAGTCATTTGTTAACTTGTTTTTGCACAAACACATATGCTAGAGCCTCTCTTTCTAAAACCCACGAAATATATTAGCATTTCAGTTCACAAAAACAAGCCCCACGTTTACCATTAATGCATCAAGAGAGGCGTAATCAAAAATTTTCTTAGCGGTATAAAAACCTAGCTATAATCGACCATAAATATGTTGTTAGATGTTAGATTTTTTTTTGTTGTTAAACATGGTGTTAGTAGTGTGTAAAGATGACCTGGGTTGCTAGATGTTAGATCCATAACATTTAGAGGCTCGAATTTGAGATTTTACAAAATCGGAAAAAGTTCAAACGTGGTCCGACAACGAATGTCAGTGGCCACCAATCTTTCTCTGTTAGATGTTTTTGTTGGTTAAAGGTTTAAATGTGTAGTCTGATATGTGTTCTTTTATTTGGATCAAGCATCAAGCTTATATCTGGTCTAGATTGCATGTTATTTACTCAAAAGCGTTGATCGACCGTGGCCAGGGCATTTTGGGTAACCTGTAAACCGCAGCTTAAATCGCCTGTAAACTACCGACAACATTTTTGATCGACTTAATCTGTCGATTGTATTTATGTTTTGGTTCATTGTTGTAATACAATGGTAGCCGGGTATGAGTACTACGAGATTTTGCCTTAACAAATCCTTAAGATTAATCGAATCAAAGGTAGTGGATGGTCAAAGTAGACCATCCGGTCGTACGCTTCGCTTTTGGGAATTTTAAGCGGTTGGAGCTTATTTCGACGTTGGTCAATCGACTTGTATCCGCTTGATTAATTGTTGTTATTGTGATTTTATGTGATAGATCTATTAACTTACATGTTTACTACTCACTAAAACTCTTATATCACAAAAAGATTACAAGATTAGAAAGTTGTGGAAGCCCAAAGTGGACAGGTCGAACTGTTCTTCATTTCTAGGTAACCCAGAAAATGAAGAACAAGTCTAACAGCCACTTTAGAGGCTCAGATCTCCTTTGATGTGCATGTTATGTCTATGTTTGTTGTTGGATAATGTAGTCCTACACTAGCACTACAATATATGACTAACAACATGTCCAGAAACATCAGGATCTGATCAGAAAGCTTGGTCAAACTAAGCCCCTCGAAACTGTGTATGAAGATCTGGGTTTGCATGAAGAACACCTATAGCGACAGTTCTGTCACTATAGGTGGTCTTTAGCGACAGATTAATTATAAAAATTATATTTATATGAAATAATTATAGAAAATTAGTTATTAATTATTAAAATACAAAATTAATTATTAAAAATTATTTTAAAGTCTCGAAAATTAGTTTTAATTATTTTTAATATATTTCATAAATATTTAATATTTTTGAAATATTAAAGGTATTTAATTTATTTAATTATTATATTAAATAAATTATTTAAAAATGATTTTAATATTTGAAAAATCATTTAAAATTATATAATGATATAAGAAATTATTTTAAGTTATTTTTAATGACTTTTAATATTTTGTGATGAAATTCATTAATAAATAAATATTAATGATAATTAAGTTATTTAATAAATGAATTAAATAAATAAATTAAAAATGATTTTATCATATTAAAAATCATTTTAAATAATAATAAGGTATTTAAAGATATTTTAAGTTATAAAATATAACTTTCAATATTTAAAGTTAAATTTCATTAATTAATTATTATTAATGATATTAAAGTTACTTAATAATTATATTAAATAAATTAGTTTAAAAATAATTTTAATATTAGAAAAATTATTTTAAATAAAATAAAGAGTTTATTAATATTTTATGTTATAACATATGATTTACAATATTTA
This sequence comes from Panax quinquefolius, assembly GCA_020205615.1. Taxonomy (NCBI): domain Eukaryota; kingdom Viridiplantae; phylum Streptophyta; class Magnoliopsida; order Apiales; family Araliaceae; genus Panax; species Panax quinquefolius. Next base: position 290,484 of record CM035168.1, read on the forward strand.
AAGGTAAATTTCATCAATTATTTCCTATTAGTGGTATTAAAGTTATTTGGTAATTATATTAAATAATTTAGTTTAAAAATGATTTTAATATTATAAAATCATTTTAAATGAAAATAAAGTGTTTAAAGATATTTTAAGTTATAAAATATAACTTTTAATATTTAAAGAATAATTTCATTAATAATTTAATATTAATGATAATTAATTTAATATTAATAATATTAAATTTATTTAATAATTATATTAAATAAATAGTTTAAAATGGTTTTATTAATTTAAAAATCATTTAAAAAGGATATAAATGAATTAAAAATATTATTAAGTTATACTTAATGACTTTTAATATTTTGATAAATAAAACATTAATACTTTAATATTAATGATAATTATTTAAAAATGATTTTAATTATTTAAAAATCATTTAAATGGTAATATTAATACTTTAAAAGTATTTTGAGTTATTATAAATAACTTTAACATTTTGACAATGGTTTCATTAAATAGTTTAATATTAATTAAATATTAATGATAATAGAATTTTTTTAATATTTAAATGATTTAATAATGATTACGATGTTTGAAAATTCATGATTAATTATAATAATTGTTTAAAAATTACTATAAGTCATTTTAAAATAATATAGACCGATACTAAGTTACTGAGGATAGAGTCTTAGACTCGATAATTACCGATAAAGCCGTAAGACAATCGGCAAGCATGTTTTAGAAATTGATCCGGACTTAGATATTTTGACTATATTTATGTTTGTTTGTGATCAGTATTTGATCGCTAAACCTATGTGCAATGTGATTAGATTATGTCTTTAATTGTAATAAGCGGTCTATATATGTTGAGATATGTTATTCTAATCGGTAAAATGATCTTATTAATGATAGGTTTGAAATAAAAGATAAAACTAAGTTGCATACTATATAAGCGTGAGACCAGCAAGTATCTTACCTTTGCATTTCCTTTATCGCGATGGACATGAGTAAGAAGTTTGTAATTATATTATTATTGTACTAGATTATTATCTTTATTATCGTATATATTATATCAGATCATTGTTTATCAACATGATATTATATTATATAACTTCATATATATATATATATATATATATATATATATATATATATATATATATCACATGTGTTTAACTCTAATGATTATCCAGTGAGGACACTTCAGATAACCATATTTCGAAATTAACTAATGAATATATATATATATATATATATATATATATATATATATATATATAAGTCGTCTAAGCTATTTAACCAAACTAGACACGCAGATCTGTAAATATCGTTGAATATGATAAAACCTTTTGTATCCAATCAAATTATTTTGGTTTTGGATTCGGACTAAGTATGAACATCCCGATCATGGAAAAACTTTTATGCGCCCAAGGCGATGAGTGAAAGATCATATCGTTCTTGCAATGCAAGATTGATCAATGCAGGCTCATTGGGATGATCACCCTCGCCACCATAAGTTATATTGGTTTGCATATGAAGTTCGCTAAACCTTATCGAAAATTTAAATCAATGTTCATAGTATGTCACTTAAACCCCTTTATAGTCAATATTTAGTTTCAAAATTTTGAGATGGAATTGTTATGTTATTATTATCGGATCGCTTTACTTCACAATTATTAAATCGTTGTAGAAGTGATGTATAAAGAAAACATTTAATCCTTTCAACTAAATATAATTATAATTGCTATTACTTGTTGGGCACTCAAATGCTCATCCTTGCTTAATTTAAATGTTTTCACTAAGTGTGAAGAAACGAGAAAGCTCATGCGAAACAAAGGAAAAGGAAAGGTAACCAAATAAGATTCGTGGTAGTTTATGTATTAGTTCGATACTATTAAGACAAGTATGATATATATTATCTATCATGTATTGTAATGAATGTTTAAAGGTCTAAATGCACGAGGATTAGACTCTGATGATATGTAAATTAAGTTTATCTTTATATTATTGTTATTATTATTAGTATTATTCCGTTCATAGAAATGGTATTGTGAAGCACTGAATTTGGGTTTCAAGTACCCGGATTTGGGAGCTTTACAATCATTCCCTCATTGATCAGCAACTGTAGCATTTCATTTAAAGATTGATTTAAAGGAGTGAGTTTTCTTTTAGTAGCAAATGCTCTACGAGCCTGGAATCTTTCTTCCCTAGCCACTTTTGTAAGACCCCAACTTATTATAAATAAAATTAAATTTCCTCTATTCATTATTTTGAAATAGTTAGGGTTGATTTGATTAATGTGGTTAGTTATGGGTAAAATATCATAAATATTTCAAATAAGCAAGTTGTTATAAAATATTCATTTTATCGGAGAATATTCGTTTTGGTCGTGGAATATTCTACTTTTCGGGGAATATTCAAACGACTTGCAAAATTGTGACCTTGTGGGCCCCATAATGGAAAGCAATAGGATGAAGAAAACGACAAGTATAAGTTATTTATAAATAAGCAGGCGTAGTTATTACTCAATTAATCTTGTTGGAATACCCGGTAGTTAAAAAATACGATGTCGCATTATCGCACAAGAAGAAGATACGGTATTGCACCAATTATTGATTCTTACGTAAGAAGGCACTACTCAATAATTGTTACGATAATTCTTATTCAAGTATTTTATTTTATTGATTCAATAATTTCTACGTTGATATTTTATATTATTGTTGTTTTAATAATTGTCAACCGCATAAAGATTTTCCATTATCGAGCAATAATTCATATTATCCTGAATAATATTATTAGATAATATTATTGGCAATGTCTAGAAAGTTACATCTAAGGAGAGGTTTTGTAAGACCTCAATTTTATGAAATAAAAGTATTCATTTTTTTTTTTAATTACTATTCATGAGTTACTATTCACGAGTTACTATTCACGAGGAGTTACTATTCATGAGTTACTATTCACGAGTTACTATTCATGAGTTACTATTCACGAGTTACTATTCACGAGTACTATTCATGAAGCATGATAATAAAAAATTCGTAAGAAGGCATTACTCAATAATTGTTACGGTAAGAATTTATTCGATATTTTATTTTATTGATTCAATAATTGCTACGTTGATATTTTATATTATTGTTGTTTCAATAATTGTCACGGCACAGTATTTTCCATTATCGGAGCAATAATTCATATTATCTGAATAATATTATTGGATAACATTATTGGCAATGCCTAGAAAGTTCTGTCTAAGGAGAGGTTTGGTCACCTAATTGCGCGCCAGTAAGGAGAGATCCTTATTGGAAAGCCCCCTCTTTCTTGGGAACTGCCTGGTTGTCAATGATGTGATTTTGTAATATTATTTGTGAATAATTAATTATTGATTTATATGATGAGGAAAATATTGATTTTATGTGGATATAGATGGAGAAAATTTTTAAAATGACAATTGTTGAAAATTAATATTTTATCTTTTTCTGATAAAATAATTCATTTAAATATATTTTTTAATAATATATTAATGGTGATATTTTTACAATGAATGTGGAATATATGAGTATATGAGGAGGAAGAGTATTTTGTGGCATTAAATGTTTAACACATGTTTTGTGTGTTGGTGGACACAATTATTGATAGAAATTTGATTATAGCTTTGTAAAATCGCTTGTTTGTGGATTTGGTTAAATTACATTTGGAATTTGGAAAAACTTTCTTCCGCAAAGTTGTAGAGAATTGAATTTCCTATAAAAAGGCGCGAGATTTGAATTTTTCGATAAAAGAGCTATTTATTGTGAATTATTGAAGTTTTTTGGTATATCGGGTGTGAATTGATTTTTGGAGTTTAAATTATTTTGTTAGAAAAATATTTTTGTATTTTTTGGACATCATTAACATGTGTGGCTGGTGTTTTTGACCAAAAGGTGGCCTAAGGAAAATTTGTATAATTATATTAATATTATATTCAATTTTCGCTTTGGTGTTCTAAGCAATTTCCTATAAATAGGGTGCTTAGGTTAGAATTGAAAATCACAATTTAAACTCAAGTTTTCTCTCTATATTATCGAGCGTATTCTTGTGAGTATTTTGAGTATACTTTGAGTATTGCTATACTGCAAGTTAGCAAGTTCGTTATTATTCAAAATCTTGCTCTTTTGAGGTAAAAGGATAGTAAAGGATTTTTAAGGGTTATTATGTTTTTTTGTTTCGAAATTTTTCTGAACCTTCAAAAATTCTGGAAAAATTTGAAATGATATTTTGATGAGTTTTGTAGATTGTGTCCAAAAATGGCGATTTTTGGATGTATAGATTAGGAGTTATGGATTTTATGAGAAAAGACTATTTTAAAAGTAACTGTTTATAACTCCTTGTGATTAATTCCAAAATTGATGAAATTTTTATTGGGAGTACATCTATATAATATCAGTATACCGTGTAAATTTCAGAATTTTTGGACAAAAGTATAATTTATGATAAATGTCTAACTATTCGGTAGTTTTGGCCATATGGAAAATAGTAAATGAATTTTAAAAATTCTGAGAAAAATATATATTCAATATGGGACTATATTCTTCTAAATCCCAGAAAATAAATATTTTTGGTACTGATTTGGTAGTTTTCATGAAAATGTTCTAGTTATAAGTAAATGAATTAAATATGTTATGTGAACTAAGAAAATTGGAAAATATGATTTTATGGCTTGAGAATCATATATGAGGTATATGCAGATTTTTGATGAGGGTTTTGGTTATTGGTGATGAAATTTTATGAGTTTGGCATTTTATGATGATTAAATGCATTAATTAGTAAAGTGTAAACAATTTAATTAAATTGTTTATAAGTTTAAGAAATGATTAAAATATTATTATAATATTAATAATATTAGATTATGAGATTTCTAAGTGATTTATAACATTTGGATTAAGGTGTTATAAATATGGATATGAATTTTATTATGAAACTTTATCTTTTCGTGTCGAGGTTACTATACACGTATACGGTACTATGTACGAATACGGGGTACTATTCACGACAAATTGGTTTCTTTTCTGACCAAATTATCGTTGATTTATAAATCTTACTCTTGAAATTAAAACCATGTTTTGATTATATTGTTTTTATATAACATTCTTATAACCCTAATGATGATATTTCTCTTTGACTTGAGTGTAAAGATGAGTAGATTATTGGTATGATCGTGACCATAGGTTCTCTTTGGCCAGTAGTGCAAAAGTTGAATTGTTAACTGGTATGATCATGACCATTGAATTTACAATTAAATATTTTTAGCTTAAGTGCAAAGGTGAATTGATCAACATGGTTATAATTATTGTTATATAAATTCGAAATGATTATGTATTTCTTTGATATATGAATATCTTTTGCTTTGTAGTGCAAAGATGAATTATTGATGAATATCTTTGGCTCATAATGCAAAGATGATTTGTTGTTGAATATCTTTGCTTTGTAGTGCAAAGATGAATTATTGATGAATATCTTTTGCTCGTAATGCAAAGATGACTTTTGTTGTTGAATATCTTTTGCTTTGAAGTGCAAAGATGAATTATTGATGAATATCTTTTGCTCGTAATGCAAAGATAACTTGTTGTTGAATATCTTTTGCTTTGTAGTGCAAAAGATGAATTATTGATGAATATCTTTGGCTCGTGAATGCAAAGATGACTCATTGATGAATATCTTTAGCTTTGTAGTGTAAAGATGAACTGTTGATGAATATCTTTGGCCGTGGTGCAAAGTTGAATTTATTAGTATGATTATGAACATGAGCTGTGATTTGGTATAACCATGATCTTTGATGTTTGAGGTAAAGACAAGTGATGAAAATTATCTTTGTCTTGGATGAGGAAAGGAATTTAGAACTACAATTACGATTATGAGTTATACACGTGATTGTGGGATGAGGAATTGTTGATTGATGTTACGAGGATAAAACATTGTTGGTGGACTTTTAACATGGAGAAGATAATAGATTTTATGGTCTATTTGACTCTTCTAATGGATTGCTTCGTTCACCGCAACTATGGTTGAAAAGTTTTATCATCTACCATATGTTCTAAATCTCGATTTATTCTTGATGAAGACTATTGATAATTTATTTATCTTTAGTCATAATATTCTTTCTTCGAAGCTAGTTGTGCTCACCCTTTTATTTCACAATTCCTTTCGGTGTAATAAAAGTGTATTTGGGTTGGAGAGGGATAACAAGGGAATAGAGCGGTGGTCTATAGTTGTTGAGGTTCTCCTAAAGAGTATGGAAATAATTTTATTGAGGACTTTAGTGTGTTATATTTTATACATCATTTAATAGTTATTTTTGGTGAATTAAATAGGGTGAGGCGAACCCAACTTGGAAGGGTGTTTTTCCACTATCATACAAGATGTCTAATGACATACAACCTCGTGTCATCATAAGACATGGTTGTGCTCATCCACTTGCTGAGTATATTTACAAGCACTACTTATATAATCTTGGTGTTTGTTTGGAGTATAATACCCAATTAGAGACAGTGGAGATAATGATATGTCAAGAGAAGACTCACCATTGGGAAGAATATGATAGTAATCTTCTCGTTTTCTTTTGGGGTCTATTCAATCAACCAAGGATAATTTCTGTGACCATATGATATCTACCATAACCTAAAAGCATGGCCTCCCATGTACGAAGGTTTCTTGAGCACTTCCCAAAGATTCTAATTTCTAAAACAGTTTTTGACTATACCTTTATGTAAGGTGTCATTGTGACGTGCTACAGTTGGTATATATTTGTATCCAAACTCACAACATATGTGTTGTTGTATTTTGTACGACAATTGTTGTAATAAAGTTGTAGTTATTTTTCGTACCATATATTTGGCGACTCAGAATGGGTTGGATGGAATGGACCTATTTTGGGGTCGTTAAATTTGGTATCAGAGCTTAGGGATATGATCTCTGGCGGAGATCAGGATTAGAACTAGGAGGGGAGAGATGAGTAAATCCTTCGCTAGTGTGTTCTACCTAAGCTTATTTGTTGGTCAGTCATAATATCGGGATATTATGTGATATGTTAATTTGTTAAATTAACCCTTGTTTTGAAGCTGTATTCTAGAATGATATCTGAAATACAGGAGATGAGCAATGGAGAAATCATGATGACGGGGAGATAGAATCGAAATGAAAACAAGGTATTCTCAACTCTTTGAAATACCGTGTACGTAAATTTCGGGGGACGAAATTTCATAAGGAGGGAGATTGTAAGACCCGAATTTTATGAAATAAAAGTATTCAATTTTTTTTTTTTTAATTACTATTCATGAGTTACTACTCATGAGTTACTATTCACGAGTTACTATTCACGAGTTATTATTCATGAGTTACTATTCACGAGTTACTATTCACGAGTTACTATTCACGAGTACTATTCATGAAGCATGATAAAAAGATTTCGTAAGAAGGCATTACTCAATAATTGTTACGATAATTCTTTATTCAATATTTTATTTTATTGATTCAATAATTGCTACGTTGATATTTTATATTATTGTTGTTTCAATAATTGTCACGGCACGAGATTTTCCATTATCGAGCAATAATTCATATTATCTGAATAATATTATTGGATAACATTATTGGCAATGCCTAGAAAGTTCATGTCAAGGAGAGGTTTGGTCACCTAATTGCTTGTGCTAGTAAGGAGAGATCCTTATCGAAAGCCCCTCTTTCTCGGAGGCTGCTTGGTTGTCAATGATGTGATTACGTAATATTATTTGTGAATAATTAATTATTGATTTATATGATGAGGAAAATATTGATTTTATGTGGATATAGATGGAGAAAATTTTAAAATGACAATTGTTGAAAATTAATATTTTATCTTTTTGATAAAATAATTCATTTAAATATATTATTTTAATAATATATTAATGGTGATATTTTTAAAATGAATGTGGAATATATGAGTATATGAGGAGGAAGAGTATTTTGTGGCATTAAATGTTTAACACATGTTTTGTGTGTTGGTGGACACAATTATTGATAGAAATTTGATTTATAGCTTTGTAAAATCGCTTGATTTGTGGATTTCGGTTAATTTACATTTGGAATTTGGAAAAACTTTCTTACGCAAAGTTGTAGAGAATTGAATTTCCTATAAAAATCATGAGATTCAATTTTCTGATAAAAGAGCTATTTATTGTGAATTATTGAAGTTTTTGAGTATATCGGGTGTGAATTGATTTTTGAGTTTAAATTATTTTGTTAGAAAAACATTTTTTTGTATTTTTTGGACATCATTAACATGTGTGGCTGGTGTTTTTGACCAAAAGGTGGGCTAAGGAAAATTTGTATAATTATATTAATATTATATTCAATTTTACGCTTTGGTGTTCTAAGCAATTTTCTATAAATAGGTGCTTAGGTTAGAATTGAAAATCACACCGTAAACTGAAGTTTTTCTCTCTATATTATCGAAGCGTATTCTTGTGAGTATTTTGAGTATACTTTGAGTATTGCTATACTCTGGTGCAAGTTCGATTCGTTATTCCAAATGAAATACCGCTTTCTTTTGAGGTAAGGGATAGTAAAAGGATTTTTAAGGGTTATTATGTTTTTTTGTTTTGAAATTTTCTGAACCTTCAAAAATTCTGGAAAAATTTGAAATGATATTTTGATGAGTTTTGTGGATTGTGTCCAAAATGGCGATTTTGGATGTATAGATTAGGAGTTATGGATTTTATGAGAAAAGACTATTTTAAAAGTAAATCATTTATAACTCCTTGTGATTAATTCCAAAATTGATGAAATTTTTATTGGGAGTACATCTATATAATATCAGTATACCGTGTAAATTTCAGAATTTTTGGACAAAAGTATAATTTATGATAAATGTCTAACTATTCGGGTAGTTTTGGCCATATGGAAAATAGTAAATGAATTTTAAAAATTAGAGAAAATATATATTCAATATGGGACTATATTCTTCTAAATTCAGAAAATAAATATTTTGGAACTGATTTGGTAGTTTTCATGAAAATATTCTAGTTTTAAGTAAATGAATTAAATATGTTATGTGAACTAAGAAAATTGGAAAATATGATTTTATGGCTTGAGAATCATATATATGAGGTATATGCAGATTTTTGATGAGGGTTTTGGTTATTGGTGATGAAATTTTATGAGTTTGGCATTTTATGATGATTAAATGCATTAATTAGTAAAGTGTAAACAATTTAATTAAATTGTTTATAAGTTTAAGAAATGATTAAAATATTATTATAATATTAATAATATTAGATTATGAGATTTCTAAGTGATTTATAACATTTGGATTAAGGTGTTATAAATATGGATATGAATTTTATTATGAAACTTTATCTTTTTCGTGTCGAGAGGTTATTATACATTATACGGTACTATGTATACGAATACGGGTACTATTCACGACAAATTGGTTTCTTCTCCGACCAAATTATCGTTGATTTATGAATCTTACTTTTGAAATTAAAACCATGTTTTGATTATATTGTTTTATATAACATTCTTATAACCCTAATGATGATATTTCTCTTTGACTTGAGTGTAAAGATGAGTAGATTATTGGTATGATCGTGACCATAGGTTCTCTTTGGCGATGGTGCAAAAGTTGAATTATTGGTGGTATGATCATGACCATTGAATTTCAATTGAATATTTTTTAGCTTATGTGCAAAGGTGAATTGATCAACATGGTTATAATTATTGTTATATAACTTCGAAATAATTATGTATTTCTTTGATATATGAATATCTTTTGCTTTGTAGTGTAAAGATGAATTATTGATGAATATCTTTGGCTCATAATGCAAAGATGACCTATTGTTGAATATCTTTTGCTTTTTGTAGTGCAAAGATGAATTATTGATGAATATCTTTGGCTCATAATGCAAAGATGACTGTTGTTGAATATCTTTGCTTTGTAGTGCAAAGATGAATTATTGATGAATATCTTTTGCTCGTAATGCAAAGATGACCTATTGTTGAATATCTTTGCTTTGTAGTGCAAAGATGAATTATTGATGAATATCTTTTGCTCGTAATGCAAAGATGACTGTTGTTGAATATCTTTTGCTTTGTAGTGCAAAGATGAATTATTGATGAATATCTTTGGCTCGTAATGCAAAGATGACACATTGTTGATGAATATCTTTAGCAGTAGTGTAAAGATGAGCTGTTGATGAATATCTTTGGTCGTGGTGAAAAGATGAATTTATTAGTATGATTATGAACATGAGCGTAATTTGGTATAACCATGATCTTTGATGTTTGAGGTAAAGACAAGTGATGAAAATTATCTTTCTCTTGGATGAGGAAAGGAATTTAGAACTACAATTACGATTATGAGTTATACACGTGATTGTGGGACAGGAATTGTTGATTGATGTTACTGAGGATAAAACATTGTTGATGGACTTTTAACACGGAGAAGATAATAGATTTTATGGTCTATTTGACTCTTTTAATGGATCGCTGATTCTCATTGCAACTATGGTTGAAAAGTTTTATCATCTACCATATGTTCTAAATCTCGATTTATTAATGATGAAGACTATTGATAATTTATTTATCTTTAGTCATAATATTCTTTCTTGAGCTAGTTTTGCTCACCCTTTTGTTTCACAATTCCTTTCGTGTAATAAAAGTGTCATTTGGGTTGGCGGGGATAACAAGGGAATAGAGCGGTGGTCTATAGTTGTTGAGGTTCTCCTAAAGAGTATGGAAATAATTTTATAGAGGACTTTAGTGTGTTGTATTTTATACATCATTTAATAGTTATTTTGGTGAATTAAATTGGCGAACCTGACTTGGAAGGGTGTTTTGCCACTATCATACAAGATGTCTAATGACATACAACCTCGTGTCATCATAATGACATGGTTGTGCTCATCCACTTGCCGAGTATATTTACAAGCACTACTTATATAATCTTGGTGTTTGTTTGGAGTATAATACCCAATTAGAGACAAAGTGGAGATAATGATATGTCAAGAGAAGACTCACCATGGGAAGAATATGATAGTAATCTTCTCGTTTTTCTTTTGGGGTCTATTAGGTCAACCAAGGATAATTACGTGGCCATATGATATCTACCATAACCTAAAAGCATAGCCTCCCATGTATGAAGGTTTCCTTGAGCACTTCCCAAAGATTTTAATTTCTAAAAGCAGTTTTGACTATACCTTTATGTAAGGTGTCATTGTGGACGTACACTGAGTTGGTATATATTTATATCCAAACTCATGGCATATGTGTTATTGTATTTTGCACGACAATTGTTGTAATAAAGTTGTAGTTGTTTTCTGTACCATATATTTGGCGACTCAGAATGGGTTGGATGGAATGGACCTATTTTGGGGTCGTTACACTTTCTCTCTAAAACAAGAGGCCTATTTATAGGGAAAATAACTTTGAACCCTAATTTAGATTCATTGAACTTGGACACTTTGGTTCCCTTTCCATGTAGGATTCAATTTCCTAGTGGTAATCAACTTCTCAAAAAGATCTTCTAGATAGACTTTTCTTTCTTTTGTTGGATTTGACTTGCACACTAAGATTGTTCCACCTCTTTTCTTCTCCTTGTAGGATTCTTCTTGGACATTCCTTATATAAATAAGAGCATTAAATATCGCTTGATCACCAAGATTTTGACTTTATTGCAACAAATATTAAATCCTACAAAATAAAATAAAACATATTAATTTAATAAACTAATATAATTAAAAGGACAAAATTAGGGATAATAAAATGTATGAATTACGTGTCTATCAAATACCCCCATACCTAGCTTTTGCTCATCCTCGAGTAAAATAAAAATAAAAAAAAACAAAAAATACACTACCCCATTTTCGTAGGAAACACGATTGCACTTAGCATGTGCAACAAGCCTTTAAATCCCAAGGTTACCCCAAGTGGACGAGTTGTGTCTCATGAGGGTTTGCAGTGAATATACCCACAAAATTCAAAAATATTTTTGGGTTCAACAAATTATGAAATTGAAAGAAAGCTTCTAAATATTTATGGGCATTATACATAAGCAAGATTAAATTCAAAATAACACTTTCACCTTATCAAAAATACTCGATCTTCATTTTAGACACCATCCTTCATTAAATCAATTTCATGCGATGCATGCATGTGTATGTGATGTAACTTTTAGTAGGGATTTTTACCATGAAAATCAAGCAAACTCTTTTTTCTTTGTCTTTCTATTTTTTTTCTTTCTTTTCTCCATTTTTTTCAATTTTGATTCTTGACTCGTGCACCGTCTCATTTTCTTAGACTTTTCAGAGTTACCCATGTAGAGCGAGCGTTGGACCAATGACTCTCAAACCAGATGGCTTTAGGGCACTAGGTGTAGAGACACCCCTAAGGATTTATAAACTCGAGTAACAAAGGCCACAAAATTAGACTAGTCAAGCTGCTTTTATCCATCACACTTTTCAGCGTGAATATCGATGCTTCCCGAGGTTTGGATATCCAGTTATTTCGTTTAATGGACATTGAAGCAGTTATTTATTTTTATTTTTTCAACTTTTCTGAACTTCATTTTTTTTCATTCTTTTTTTCTTTCTTTCTTTTTTTTCTTGAAATTACCCGAATCATGATTTATACCCCACAACTAAGAATTAGTGCAAACGTGAAGTGCAAAAATTCTTGTGAAATCAATTTTAAATCCAGATGGTGTTTTGAACTAAGATTTCGTATCTTATCAAAAATTCAAGAGTTCTAAATCTTTCAATCTCACTCATGCGCTTTGCTCCACAAACACTTATTAGAATTAATTCAATTCATAAAAAGTCAAACAAAATTTTTATTTTTATTTCAATTTTTTTTTCGTGTTTTTTTTACTATTTTTTCCTAAAAAGAAAAAAAAATCTAATACAATAATATAAACAAACTCCCCCCATTCCTAAATCATGCATTTTCCTCAATGTATGCAAATGAAGAAAAGAGAACAAAGATGTGAAAAAAAATTATACCTTGTATGTGGGGCATTTGTTCTGCAAGAAAATGTGGTGAGAAAGAAAACAAATGTACATATCTACAAATTTTATGCATCCTAAAAACTATGCGACTGTAAATGATCAATGATACAAACAGACAACCTAAAATGGATTTTGTATGATTTTTAGGAGGCCTGGATAATTGGAAATAAATAGAATTCGCAACGGAAGAACAATTATGAGTATACTCGACTGATTCTTTTAAAATTGAGTCAAGGAAGGATAACGAAGAATGATAGTTCCTTTTAAAAAATTCTAACTTCATAAAATCTATCCAAACTTGCCATCCATATTCGTTACCAAGGGGCACTAAAACATTTTCATCATTTTGAATAACTGTTATACCATGTTTAGGCACCACTAGATTAACGCATGCATTATCTGAAATGGGAGATATGATCCCATTATCTAAACATGGAAGATTATCATTATCCACAACTTTTGGTTCATTTGTTAAATCACATTTAGTATTTCTGGAAAGCGCTTCAGATGGACCCAAGGTAGACTTAAAATGATCATAAGAGGATTTAAGGTCAATTTGATTCTCTTGAAAATGCTCAAAATGTGTCAAACTTGATTCAATTATATGTTCCAATCTAGAGTAAGATTTTTGGGCTGTGGAGTCCAACATCTCATTGACCTCATTCAAGTATTCAGTTTCATCCCAATTTTTACCAAAATGATTTAGACAAAAGTTAACAATTTCATCTTCCCCCGTAAGTTCATTTCCCGACATTTTCTGAATCATGTTCACTTCAACGGACTGGTCAAACAAATCACTAGGTTGCTCTCCCACATTAAACACATTTAAGTCAATTGTCATGTTTCCAAATGTCAATTTCATTAGTCCATTTCTATAATTAATTAACACATTAGAGGTTGTTAGAAATGGTCTACCTAAAATGACAGGAATGTGACCTTTGGGATTGACAATAGGTTGGGTTTCAAGAACAACAAAATCAACAGGGAATACAAAATTGCCAATCTTAATGAGTACATCCTCAACTATTTCCTTTGGCACTTTAATAGAACGATCAGCTAGTTGGAGTGTGACACTTGTCTTTTTCAACTCCCCTAAGCCTAAGGATTGGTACACAGAAAATGGTAACAGGTTCACACTAGCTCCTAGATCAAGCAAAGCTTTTTCAATTAATGTTTCACCTATGATGCATGAAATAGTAGGACAACCGGGGTCCTTATACTTCACAGGGACTTGACATGACAAGATAGAACTAACACGGGCTGTTAGAAAAGCTTTCTTAGGAACATGAGTGGTTCTTTTGTGTGTGCACATATCTTTTAGACATTTAGCATATGAGGGAACTTATTGAATGGCATCTAGAAGAGGAATGTTAATTTTCACTTGTTTGAACACTTCTAGAATTTTGTCCAATTGGGATGACTGCTTGTTTGAAATAAGTCTTTGATGGAATGGGGATTTTGGTTTAAAGACTTTTTTATTTGATTCATACGGTGTGGTTTGATCATGTTTTGAAACATGCTTAGTGGATGGGCCTACTAACTCAGAGTTCGTGAGATTTTCAAGCTGGGTTAACTTTGAAGATGGATAATTAGATTCAACATTTAATTTTTTTCTCTTCTTCATTATCAATGACAGCATGATCGTTAAAATAATTTCCAGACCTTAAAGAGATTACAGAATTCACATGATTGACTTGGTTGTTTTCAAGTGAATTAATATGATAAGGTTTTTGAGTAGGGACTGAGAATTTTGGATTGGTCTCGAGTTGACTAAAAAGTTTACCCTTCTCTCTTGCACTAATTGTAGTGGCCAATTGACTCATTTGGATCTCTAGGCGAGAAACGGCTTGGTTAGTGTTTTGCATGAAATTATTATAAGATTTTATTAAAGTTTCCACACTCTTCTCTAAAGTGTTAAGTCTCTTCTCACATTCATTAGAAAAACCTGGTGGATATTGAGTTGTTGAACTTGAATTGTGGTATGGACCAGGATTTGGCTTTTGGTAAGGTTGAAAAGATTAATTTAGAGACTGATTGACCTGATTTAAAGAATTATTTGGGTAGGGTCCTTGGTTCCATGCAAAATTAGGATGATTTCTCCAACCAGGATTATAAGTGGGTACAAATGGGTCATTCCTAGGTCGTTGAAACATTGCATTGACTTGTTCATATTCTTCAAATTGGGGCACGACTCTAGGACATTCCTCAATCACATGGCTTGGTGAATTACACTTTAGACACAAAGGTGTTGGTGTTGAGACTTGGTTCACGTGTGATTGTCCCCTAGTTTCTAAATCTTCAAGTCTTTTAAGTACACCAGCCAACTTAACCTTTGTAGCAATTGAATTGTCAATTGTATGAACACCCCTAGATGAACTAGGTTTATCTGTCTCTCGGGTGGTTTCCCATTGCATGGTTTTTTCTGCTAAGTCTTCTAAAAACTCCCAAGCCTTTTCCTCATCATTATTCAAAAAATCCCCTTGACACATTGACTCTAACATTGTTTTAGTGGGATAGTCTAAACCTTCGTAAGCAATTTGACACAATCTCCATTTCTCAATTCCGTGGTGTGGGCACTGGGATAACAAATTTTTAAATCTATCAAAATATTTCCAAAAGGACTCTTTTTTAAGTTGGCAAAATTGATGAATTCCAGTCCTAATTTTAGCAGTTTTATGATATGGAAAATATTTTTTTAGAAATGTAACGACAAATCCCTCCCAGGTTGATATGGAATTATTTGGTAGGCTATATAACAACTTTTTTAGCATTATCTTTTAAAGCAAATGTTATAAATCTTAGCCTAATTGAGTCATCAGACAATTGTTGAATTTTCATTAAGGCACAAACTTCCTCAAATTCCTGAATAAATAAATATGCATCTTCTATTCCCGTAAACCTAGGTAACATATTTATAAAATGTGGCTTAAGTTCAAAATTGTTATCAGTTACCGGTGGTAGACTAATACATGAAGGTTGGGAAGAGCGGGAAGGATAACATCGATCCCTTAAAGAAACAGTTTGGGCACCCTCCATTTTTGTTAAAGTGAGATCTTTTAAAGTGAAATCCGAAAAATCAAGTTTTCTCACTAATCGGGATGTTTCGTCCCTAATCCACACTTTTTGCATACACTACTTAACAAATAATCAGATAAGCACAAAAAAAAAAATTTTAAAAAAATAAAAAATAAATAAAAATTACTTTTAAGGTTAACCAAAATAAAATCTAGACAACTCCTAACTGTTCCAAGTTACACTGCAAGGTCCACCAAATTTGAAATTAATCATACCACTAGCCAGGTAAGTGTAAGAAAGGTGGGAGTCTCTCCGTAGATACGGTGACTAATTGAATAACCACACAATCTTTAGGTGTATACCTTTTGAACCACTTGCCTAGACACCAGTAGTTTGATTAATTTAAAATTCAGACTCCTCTTGGAGTTTCTTGTCCTAATTGAGCTCGAGAGTCCTAGGGCCAACGTCTCACTTGATTTTATTAGGTCGTGGTCATGCAAAATGCAAATTGGGTTGTTTGTGGGCGAGGAAGGGTGATGAAATCCCCACCTTATCTTATTACTGAGGTTGTGCCCTTAATGTTAGATTAAAGATGAAACTGCACAAATAAAAAAAAAACTATAAACAAATAAAATGTCCTAAAACTATGTGAATTACAAAAGAAGGAGAAATTTTGACGTACCTCAATCCTCCAGCAATCACCACAGTTTATATTTGACAAAAAATAAAAAATAAAACCTAACAGGATGTGCTCTACGTGAGTGAATGCATGAATGCGACAAATAAAAAAATATATATATAAAAAAACTAAAAAAAAGATGGAGATCAAAAAAAAATCAAGCAAGAAAGCTTATAACAACAAAATCTTTATCATTTCGCTTCTTCGATTCGCTTCAATAATCCTGAAAAAAAGAGAGTTAAAACTAATTCGAATAAATAAAAATTAAGGAATAAATAAAAATTAATTCTAGTCCCCGAAAACGACGCCAAAAACTTGATGTGTTAAAAATATGTATTGCAAGTGCACAGTGTTGAATTGAAGAACTAGCAAGTACAGGTCGAACCCACAGAGACTAGATCAATTCTTTAATATATCCTTAATTAATATTTTAGGCAAATTAGAAATAAAAATGGTGGAGAAGATTTATTAACTAAATTATGCAAACTATTAATTAATAATGGAAACTATTAATGAGAAAAGATACCTATGAATTAGAATCCACCAAATATTAACATAATAAATAATTTCTTATTTCCTAAATCAATTCCCAAATTATTTTCCCTTCCCTTTAAAAATAATGATTCATATAATTAATATGGGCAAGCATAAGTTATGAAAAATTCACAGATTAACTATAACTTATCAAAACCTCGCAATCAATATAAAAATCATATGCAATTTATGCGGAGGAAAATATGAAGGTGAGAATAATTAGGCATAAATTTTGGAATGGAAAGAAAATATTATTATGAATACTTAGTTTCATCATAATCCTAGGTATTAGAAATTTAGCTAGCCATGGAATTAAAAACAAAAACAAATAATATTAGTACTACTATTCACATGAAATAAGAACAATAATTAAAAAGAGAATTTCTATTATATAAATAAAAAATGTTACAAATACTCCCTAAAAGTAGTACCACACGTGATTGGAAATAAGAGAAAGGACAAACTCTAAATATCTTACTCCTTCCTACACTAGTGAAAAACTGAGAAAAATAAAATAACAAGTGGTGCTTTTCTCTCTAAAACAAGAGGCCTATTATATGGGAAAATAACTTTGAATCCTAATTTAGATTCATTAAACTTGGACACTTTGGTTCCCTTTCCATGTAGGATTCAATTTTCTAGTGGTAATCAACTTCTCAAAAAGATCTTGTAGATAGACTTTTCTTTCTCTTGTTGGATTTGAATTGCACACTAAGATTGTTTCACCTCTTTTCTTCTCCTTGTAGGATTCTTCTTGGACATTCCTTATATGAATAAGAGCATTAAATATCGCTTGATCACCAAGATTTTGACTTTATTGCAACAAATATTAAATCCTACAAAATAAAATAAAATATATTAATTTAATAAACTAATATAATTAAAAGGACAAAATTAGGGATAATAAAATGTATGAATTACGTGTCTATCAAATACCCCCATGCCTAGCTTTTGCTCGTCCTCGAGTAAAATAAAAATAAAATAAAACAAAAATTACACTACCCCATTTTCGTAGGAAACACGATTGCACTTAGCATGTGCAACAAGCCTTTAAACCCCAAGGTTACCCCAAGTGGACGAGTTGTGTCTCGTGAGGGTTTGCAGTGAATATACCCACAAAATTCAAAAATATTTTTGGGTTCAACAAATTATGAAATTGAAAGAAAGCTTCTAAATATTTATGGGCATTATACATAAGCAATATTAAATTCAAAATCACACTTTCACCTTATCAAAAATACTCGATCTTCATTTTAGACACCATCCTTCATTAAATCAATTTTATGTGATGCATGCATGTGTATGTGATGTAACTCTTAGTAGGGATTTTTACCATGAAAATCAAGCAAACTATTTTTTCTTTGTCTTTCTTTTTTTTCTTTCTTTTCTCCATTTTTTTTAATTTTGATTCTTGACTCGTGCACTGTCTCGTTTTCTTAGGCTTTTCAGAGTTACCCATGTAGAGCGAGCGTTGGACCAATGACTCCCAAACCAGATGGCTTTAGGACACTAGGTGTAGAGACACCCTTAAGGATTTATTAACTCGAGTAACAAAGGCCACAAAATTAGACTAGTCAAGCTGCTTTTATCCATCACACTTTTCAATGCGAATATCGATGCTTCCCGAGGCTTGGATATCCAATTATTTCGTTTAATGGACATTGAAGCAGTTATTTATTTCTTTTTTTTTCAACTTTTCTCAACTTCATTTTTTTCTTGAAATTACTCGAATCATGGTTTATACCCCATAACTAAGAATTAGTGCAAACGTGAAGTGCAAAAATTCTTGTGAAATCAATTTTAAATCCAGATGGTGTTTTAAACTAAGATTTCGTATCTTATCAAAAATTCAAGAGTTCTAAATCTTTTAATCTCACTCATGCGCTTTGCTCCACAAACACTTATTAGAATTAATTCAATTCATAAAAAGTCAAACAAAATTTTTAATTTTATTTCAATTTTTTTTTGTGTTTTTTACTATATTTTCCTAAAAAGAAAAAGAAAATCTAATACAATAATACAAACAAACTCCCCCCATACCTAAATCATGCATTGTCCTTAATGTATGCAAATGAAGAAAAGAGAACAAAGATGTGAAAAAAATTATACCTTGTATGTGGGGCATTTGTTCTGCAAGAAAATGTGGTGAGAAAGAAAACAAATGTACATATCTACAAATTTTATGCATCCTAAAAACTATGCGACTGTAAATGATCAATGATACAAACAGACAACCTAAAATGGATTTTGTATAACAGAAGAATTTCACCATGTATGCGGTACTTCGCATAGACAGGTTATTCCAACATAATAATAAAGAATGGAATAACAGCTCTTACGAGTATTTGAAAGAAAATAATTCTACGAAAGAAATAATATCCCTTACATTAGAAAGAAGAGTATTCCGACTGGTAGGGTGAGGATATTCTTGAAGAAAACTTATACTGTTTTCTACGCTCAACGCTTCTTAAAACTCTAAAGAAATACGCCAAGATTATAAGAAAAATTCTCTCAATTTACGTGTGTTTTCAATTCTAACTAAGCATCCTATTTATAGGAGAATGGAAAGGATACTATATATGCAATAAAATATAATATATTCTATTTATATATATATATATATATATATATATTTATATATTTTATTTAAAATTTAATAAAACAAATAACTTTATAAAAGTATTCATTTTATATAAATAGATTTTACTATGCAAACACTATGCAAAGCACTATACAAATACTATGCATAATAAAATATAATTTATTCTATTTATAATTTAATAAAATAAATAACTTTATAAAAGTATTCTGTTTTATATAAAAAGATTTTATTATGCAAACACTATGCAGGTACTATGCAAACACTATGCATAATAAAATATATTATATTCTATTTATAATCAAATAAAACAAAACTTTATAAAAAATATTTTGTTTTATATAAATTTTTTTTTGTTTTATTACATTTATAATCGTTGGGATGTGATTATTTGGGTCTAGCCATGGTGCAACCCAGTCTATTTAATGGTCCGGATATGGTGATGACCCATATGTATTTATTGTGACAGTTGAGAGTCCTTATTAAAATAGGATTGTGTTTCCTTATTTGGTGGGATAAGGAAGTTTAATTAGGACTCCTACTCTTAATTGGATTCAGTAGTTATAAGGTGATTCTACAAAAGGAGTCCTTCTCCTAGTTGGATGTGGATGGAGGTGACTTCTATATATACGGCTACAAGCTAAGATTTGGGGGAGGACACAAGATACAAGAACACAAGAGATACAACACAAATACACAACTTGTACTCTCAATATTATTATAGTAGATTACTCTCTCTTCCTGTGATTTTTTCCCAATTGGATTTTCACGTAAATTCTTGTGTTCATACTTTATATTTATTTATTTATGTTTATGTGAGTGTATTTCGTGAGTTTGATTTCACAACAATTACTCCATCAACCGTTGGCGCTATTTTGGCCTGCTGTTTTGGTGATTTCGTCAGGCGTACAAAATTTGGTGTTAACAATAATAATAATAAAACAAAATTCATCATCATTATTATAATTCACACTATTAATCGACTAGGTCTTTCCCAGGAAAGAGGGGGATTTCCAATAAGGATTTCTCCATATTGGCGCGCAATTAGGTGTCCAAACCTCTCCTTGACAGAACTTCTAGATATCGTTAATATTGCAAATAATAATATCAATAACTTTGTTATCTCAATTATTGATTTAATAATATATAAAATATTGACAATAATTGAATCAAATAACGTGAGATACTATGCAGCAATTACTGTATCAATAATTGAACAAAATTAAGTGACTTCTCACGTAAGCATCAATAATCAATACATTAGTGTGCTACTACGCAACCACGCCAGACATCGCATATCTTTAACATCGGGTGTTTCAATGATTAACAGAAACTTCCGCCGTTATTTTCATAAAATATTTTGTCATTTTCTCAATCAAACAATAATTTAATTTGTGGGGTTCACTAATGATTGTCTTAGTTGCAGACGAATATTCCCCCACCAATCGAATATTATATAACAACTTGTTTACTTTGCAAAATTTATAAATATTACCCATAACTATAACATTATATCAAATCCACACCATAATATTCAAAAAAAATATTTCGAGAAATTTAAATCTTTATTCATAAAATTTGGGGTCTCACACTTTCCTTTCTCATGTTCTTATTTTCTTTTGGACATGAAATTGGAATTGGAATTTCCGGACATGAATAAATTGTGAAAAATCAAATATCCACCTCCTTTCTACATCTCATCGACCATTTTGTGGCTCTGTCTCACCGACGAAGGGGAGGAGGAAGATGTCCGGCGAAGGGGGGGAGAAAGATGATCGACGAAGAGGAGGAGGAAGATGACGTTGCCAAACTTTGAATAATTAAATTTGAATTATTATTTTGAATTTGTTTTTATTGTTAGATCTAAGATATTTGAATTTGAATTATTAATTGTGACAGTTATTTCTGCTTGATTTTAGGTTTCTTTATTATTGTGAATTGAATCTATACTAATTCCTTAAATTAAGAAATCCTAATTGCACTAATATTGTAAATAAATATGAAAAAGTGTATTATTTTTGTAATTATTTTGTGGATATACTAATAGTATAATTACTTATTAAATGTTGTATATTATTATAAAGGACCCTAAATTCATCATCAGTCTTAGCTTCATGGTTAATTACCATTACATATTTAGTATTCGTATCCGAACAACTAACTATTCATCCTTATTCATAACTTATACTATAGTGCACGGTTAGTACCAACCTGGAACTATTAGCATTCCTTTTCTGACTCATTATTATCCTATGCTCGGCTAATTTATCATATTACAAATCTGTACTTATCTCATCTCCTTTATCATTTACTTAACACTTACTCTGGTTCATCATGAATCACGAGGTTCATTCTTCAAGCTTAGTCAATTAATAACTTAGGCTTATCACATTTTATACTTTCATCTTATAGCTCGCTCATACATGATTAATTACACATAAATGTACCTAATTATATTCAAACAATTTCTCATAATTTCCATTAATAATAATCTTTTAATTTCTTGGGTATTACAATTATAAAAGATGTCTTTTGTTATTTAGTTTTCCATCCAAATCTATCCAATATTGGGTGGAAAAATTTGACAAGAAAAGTAGTCAAGTTTTTTGTCCATTTTTTTACTTTTCCATTTATTATTATAAAATTATGTAACAAAAGAATTGAAGTTTTTCATCTATTTCTTTTCTAATTTGTTGTCCATTTTAAAACTCAACAATAGAGTGCATGTTAGCCTTAGGTCTTTATTATTAACATTTTTGGTTGGTACTTGGTAGGGCTAAAAATCATGAACCTAACTAGTTCGAATCTCAATTTGAGATTGACACGAAAAATTAATTCGACCGTGACTCGTGTTCGATACTTAAACGACTTGAATTTGAATTCATTTTAATTCTCGGACACCTATACAAGTCGAATATTAACAACCTACGATTAGCATAATTGAATTTCCTTACCCCAATGATCCCTACTCGATCTATATAAGTGTGTTGATCCTTACTCGTATAGTGTATCGCGTATACTCGGTTGATTTAATATATAATCTTCAACAATTAAATTATCCACATATTTTGAGAAGAAGGAATTTTTATGTTTTCTGTATATGGTCTTGGGTTCAAAAGAGAGATTATCATCTCATTAATTTTTCATCAGTTGGTTCGAAAGAGAGATTATCATCTCATTTTTACAAGGCTCGAGACTCACGCATGTCTCAAATGCTTGCGAGTAGGGCCAAAATACGTACGAGTTTGGAATGAATGCAAGTTTCAGGTTGATGCAATTTGAAGCGTTTGGTTATAGTAGTAGTAAAACAGGTACAGTTTATCACCATTTGAATAAGAAAAAATAAAATCAAATAACTGTATCTGTATCTTGTTTCTCTTGTCTTGTCTTCTTCTTTCGATTGGATTCAGTAAGTTCCTTCCCTGATCTCCTTTCCTAGCTATATCTGGTGTTCTATTTCTTGGACCTCTTGTATATAGGTAACTTAATTGCCCATTTCCTGAGGTTTTATTTTTTCACTGAAGCATGCCATAAGTACGTTGTAATACTTCTTCCAGTGCCCCCCGCCACTTTACCAAATTGTAGCTTTTCATCTGCTGCAGGTTTCCTCGTTTTGTGATGTTCCCTTTCACCGATGCCAGGAGTTCTACTTCTTCTAGTGCCCTCCTCCTCCTCCGCTTTACTAAATTGTTTATCTGGACCCAAACACTTTAATTTGTTGAGATCATCTGCACAAGTGGGGGTTTGTTGTCTACTAGGAGAAACCTCCTTCTGATGTTGAAGCTTTTGATCACTTGTTTCCCTACCGCTTCTCTCTTGTTCAAAGAAGAGGACTTGCACAACTGTTCTCAGCGGCAGACGCTCGTTCCTCACAACATGACCACATACCTCGGGGGACAACTTCTGGCTGTCTAGAATGCGACATAGCTTCTTCTTCTCTGGCTTTGTCAGTTCAGGATGCTCCTGTACACGCGTATCAACCAAGTCAGTAAAGAATATCGGAAATGTTTTTGGACATACCATTATAATTGGATCATGCTTCTAATGTTTGTAGCAATACTAGCTACTTTTTGACAGGAAAAACGAGGGAAAAAACAAAAAAACATTGGTTTGCCTTCCAAGGTGGCATTATGTTGGTTTTGAGATGGGCATCATGTGTGGCATTAGACCTTCCTTCAAGGTTTTGAATATATTATTGATTCTACCTTACCTCGAGATAAATATTGATGGCATTGTAAAGATCATCATGCTTGGGCCGGGCAATTTCAGGTAGAGTTTCAGCGAGAGATACCACCTTATGTACCGGCGTGTTTACATCCCTTGCAACCACTTGAAGATACAAATCAATGAGCTTCCCCACCTTCATAATTGATCTTATAGATTGGCTACGTTCTACATCAGATTGCCTTCTCCATTCCCTCAAGAAACATTCTAACACTGCCCCAATCAAGTTGATGTCATAAAAATGCTGATCCTCAGGAGAGTGTGAAGGTAGCAGCAGGTCATTCAGTTTTGCCTCCTCAAACTGAAGGCCACATCTCTTTATAAGTTCTGCCTTTAATACTGGAGACACACCTAGAAACTTAACCATACTCAAGAGTCTTAGCAAGAATCCAACTGAAACAGATCCTCGGTGTTCTGGAATCATGCTTACAATGCTAACAAGTACTCTCCGCTTTCTATCCAAGGATTCTTCACTTTGAGAATCTGAACTCTCCAGAGGTCTATTCTTTGTAATGTCTGGTAGCCAACGACAGGAATAAACATGCAAAGCCTCGCCAATAAGTTGTGGTGGCAGCATATTTGCTGACCTCACAGTGGTGATTATGCATCTGAACAGATCTATGTCAAGTTCAGTTATGTCCTCTGTCCACCAATCCTTTGGGATGGAGTGGTGACGCTTTTCTGCATACCCTTGTCTTGTATAAGTGTAGGACCATGTGACCTGCACAACTCCTATTACGATTAGAAACTAAAAGATAAAATATGAGTTAATAATAGTATCGTCTTCCGGTCCAGAAAGAGCTGAAAATGGGAAAGGGATGCGAAGTTTAATTTCTCACCTTTGATGGGGTTGTAAGTATTTTTTCAACAATAGAATCAATGCACCTTCTGATGATCCCGAGATTTTCTGACCACTCTGACAACCTTCCTGTAGTCTTCAGTGAGACAATCGAGTCCTTCCAACCTTCGAGGATACATGAATTGAAGAAAGTCTCTAGTTTTAAAGAAAAATTTCCCTTTTCAACTGTTTCAGTCATTCGGAAAAACTTAGCAGCACAAAGTGCAGAAACAATGTTATGGGCACTGAAATTGATTGTGATACCATAGCAAAACTTAGCACACAGCTCGAAAGCATCTTCACCTCCAGGGATGTCATGAAGCTCCAGTGTAAAATTGTTAGAATCTCTAGTATTTGAGCAAAGTCGTTGTAAGAGGCCACACTTTGGAAGAAGCGCAAACTGCAGCTAGACATACAAGAGTTAACAAATTCTACACGCATGATCTTAGCTAAGAAGAGAAAAGCACAATCAACTTCTACCATAGTATTAACGACAGCTGTTAGAAGACTAGTCTATTTCTTGATTCCTCACAAATTCTGGTGCTGAATGGCAGTAGATATATGTAATCTATTTCCTACAATGCTCAGAATATTTGATGTCTGGTTGACTTGGTTCAAAAGAATTTCAACCAGGAAATGCCCTTGAGGTACTTTTCTTTCCAAGTAAGTGGTAGTGAAGTTAGGCAAACCTTAACTCTTTTATGCACAACTTAAGCCCCCTCTATGATAAGGTTTCCCTTTTTCTATTTTTCTTCCCTTTTCAGTTTTCTATTTTCCTATTAAGTTTAATTGCTAGCATATCTACATGACTACATGAGATCTCATTCTCTGTATGCATTGACTTTTCTACATGAATTCCAAGTTTTATGTATGTTAAAGTCATTATAAACTTTCTATATTTCATTTTGTTGGCTGTGGGCCTCTTTTCAACGTACTTTTGCCCATGATAAGGTTACAAATTCTGCATGTGAGAGATTTTACCTCTTTTCATAAAATTCTGCATGTAGAGAGGTTGTCAACTTTTACCTCTCTTAATTTAATTACACACACACATAACATAGCCCTGTTTCTTCAGTTTTGTTTACATCCATTTTCGAATTCACTTTTGTTTGATAAATGCATTGTGAAGTATGTGTTCTTGTACGTCCTATACCCGTTGTTGATTGGAAATTGGAAATTGGAAATGGAAACGATTGCTTAATTACAATATTGATATAGATGCAATATTTTGAATAGTGTTCTATCTTACATTTGATATGGATTAAGCTCCAATGGACGACCATATATGTGTGTGGAAACAAAGCAAGATGCTTGCAAATGGTTGTGAAATGAGCATCTTAAGGTAAATTCACAATTGTGCGTAATTAATTAAGATCATTTAGATACTGACAAAGCAAATATAGTACTCCATAATGATTAAATCATACCGTATGGAGAAGGTAAGTAAAGTTGTTGATTCGTATGGTGAGGTCGCTGGGTATATCTGAAGTTATCATCCTGCATTATTAAAACAAGGGATAGGGCTATAATCAAGATGCTGTTACTATATATCTCAGTTCTACATTTATTCGTGAAAATAATTTATGCTACCTGGTGGCTTCTTCTGTGTAGAACGTGTCTGGCCTTGTTCCGAGTTTCATAAACTTCATCTTTCTATACAGATTACTCTATACTCTTCTTGAAATGTCAACTGTCACATTAATTACTGTTGTATTTACTGAAATGCTATACACCATCTACTACATTGACATTGTTAGAAACCATTACACTAGGAATCATTAGTTTATACTGAAGACGCATGCATGTGCCATTTTACCCTAATGAATTAGCTTACAGGAAAATGAGCAGAAAATGCAAGATTAAATAATCTAAATTTTGTGATCAAACAAAAGAAATACAGAGAAACAGAAGAAACAAAAGAAAAGGGCACGTGAGATTGCCTAACTAGGAAACACAACAGTTTTTGGACCAAAGCATAATGGTTATTTGCAAAATCTGAGCTGTTTATGGTTTTTGATGTTAGGCAAGGATAATTCTAGGGGGAAAAAATGATACTACCTTAAATGCAATGAAATTAATGAGAAAGAAACATGGTATAGAAATATACCAAATCAAGGGGGATATAGAGTAATATCTTCAATGATGCAGGAGGATTTCTGGCCGAAGACCCTGAATGGTCGGATAGTACGATGACGATGCTAAAGGATCAAAAGTTAAGGGATCAGCGCAACAGTATCGGTTGACTTCGGGGTCAGGAATTCGGTTTTTGTCTTCGGGGTCAGAGTTCGGCTTCGGATGGCGTCATGATTTCTGATGTGACGAACTTCTTTCAAAGAGGCGTCATGACTTCGGAAGTCGAACGACTTTATTATTATTATTATTATTATTATTATTATTATTATTTAGTTCTTTATAGTAATAGTATTTTATTTGGTAGTAAATCTTTTATAATAAGTTGTTACTTGTTAAGATTTTATTTCTGTATTTTTAGAAAGTTTGTTAGAATATCTTTCCGTATCTCTAGGAGGATTTTATTTTCATATCTCTAAGAAGATTTTAGACTGACTTGGAGAGAAAGTTTTGTTAGCAATATATAAATCCTGCTCGTGGGTTGAATAATTAGATGGACTTTGATTTTGATAAATATAAATTTACACATTAAAGAAAGTTTCTTTGTGTTTTCCAATGAATCTCTTGTTCCCTTATTTGTGAATTCATTTGTTTATCACCCCTCAGGATAATCGCTATCCCGCTCGGCGTCAGTTGGTATCAAAGCTCAAGCATCTTTTTGGGAATAGACTTATCGGTTTTAATGGCTGTTGGTCGTGGTCGTAGAGGGCAGATTCCGGCTGAGGAAGTCCCGCACCAGGATCGTAACATTCAAGACGCGATGATTGAGGATTTACAGAGACATGTTGCAAAGTTAAGCTGGCGTCTTAAGGCGCTGAATCGGGGTCGACGTGGACATGTTCAGAAGAAGGAAGTCCCGCACCTTGATTACTATCGTGGACAGTTTCCGGCTGAGGAAGTCCCACACCTTGATCATGACGAGGAAGTGTATTATTCTCGCGAACAGTATCCGACCGAGGAAGTTTCGGAATATTTCTCGCACCTTGATCGTGATGAGAAATTTTATAATTTTAATTCCGATTTTGATGAAGAACAGTTGGTTGAAGAAGAAGTAGATGAGTATGGAGAACTTGTATATGATGAATATGCAGATGAAGAAGAAATATATGATGAATATGCAGATGAAGAATAATTTTATGATGAATATGCAGATGAAGAAGAAATTTATGACGAATATGAAGATGAAGAAGAAATTTATGATGAATATGCAGATGAAGAAGAAATTTATGAGGAATATGCAGATGAAGAAGAAATTTATGACGAATATGAAGATGAAGGAGAACCTTATAGAGAACCTGAGCATAACGAATATGATGATGCCAACGAATAGGAGAATGGATCGTATGAAGATAGCCAGGAGACCCAGGTCGTTCGTAAGAGTCTACCAACTCATAAAGGTGATTACGAAGGTGATTGGTTGAGAACCAATATCTTTCAAACAACTTGCACCATAGCAAATAAAGTCTGCAAGTTAATTATTGACGACGACAGTTGTGAGAACATAGTGTCCGAAGAGGCTGTCAAGAAATTGCAGTTAAAAACGGATCAACATCCTAAACCATATAAGTTGTCATGGTTAAAAAAAAGTAATAAAGTAAGAGTGGATAAAAAGTGTTTAGTGTCTTCTTCCATCGGCAATAAATATTTTGATAAAGCTTTGTGTGATGTGGTGTCTATGTATGCATGTCATGTGTTGTTGGGCCGACCTTGGAAATATGACTGAAGAGTCATTCATGATGGTCGGAAGAATACATATTTCTTTCGTTTTAAAGGGAATATGGTTGTACTAGCGCCTCGACGAGAGGACAGTTTGGTTCGAGCAGTTGGGAGTCCGAACCTATATATTATCCATGACTAGATTCCTAATGGAGGCTGATCGTGAAGGTGTGGTGTATGTCCTACTTCCTTGTGGGAGCGGTTCGACAATTGAAAGCACTAAAGCGTCAGCCGATGTACAGGAATTTCCCGAAGAGCTTCCATTAGGACTATCGGTGATGAGGGACATTCAACATCATTATCTTGTCCCAGGATCGAATCAAAAGGAAAATATTTAGTTGTGAAGCCTTTTCGACATCGATTTTCATTCTATCTGTGTCGAACTCGAGGACAAGTTCTTTCCAACACGGAGAGACTGATGCAGGAGGATTTCTAGCTGAAGATCCTGAATGGTCGGATAATACGATGATGATGCTAAAATGACCAAAAGTTGAGGGATCAGCACAACGGTATCGGTTGATTTCGTGGTCAGGAGTTTGGTTTTTATCTTCGGATCGGAGTTTGGCTTTGGATGGCGTCATGACTTCGGGTGTGGCGAACTTCTTTATTGACTTAGTCGAATTATTTTATTATTATTAGTATTATTATTTAGTTCTTTATAGCATGCAATAGTATTTTATTAGGTAGTAAATCTCTTATAATAAGTTGTTAAGATTTTATTTCCGTATTTTTAGAAAGTTTGTTAGGATATTTTTCCGTATCTCTAGAAGGATTTTATTTCCATATCTCTAAGAAGATTCTAGACTGACTTGGAGAGAAAGTTTTGTTAGCTATATATAAACCCGGCTTGTAGATTGAATTAGATGAACCTTGATTTTGATAAATATAAATTTACACATTAAAGAGAGTTTCTCTGTGTTTTCCGGTGAATCTCTTGTTCTGTTATCTGTGAATTCATTTATTTACAGGCCCGCAGGATAATCGTTATTCCGCCGAGCGTCATTCAAGCAACTATTATTTGTTTAGTACTGATTTAGAATCATTAGACACTGCTCAATTTGTTTGTCTGTCAATGAGGGAGGTAAAGGGAAGAAGCAAAACCCAAGGAGATGAGGGAATGCACAAAAAAGTGAACTGAAGAAACATTTAAACGTAATTATACAACTGACAAATTGAGGACAGTAATAAAGATGATCAAGAATTATAGGCAAAATGTAATTAGAAGCTTTTTATCTGTAGGAATGCATGTTAAAACGAAATGAGTAAATTCTTATACATACTTGTATAAAATAATAAAGATTCACACCTTTCGTTAGAAATGAAAAGAAATTGGCGAAGATGTTGCTGAAAGTAATGATTACAGAAAAGAAAGGACAGAAATATAGAGGAAGAATAAGCTAAAAAGGTAAGCATATAGATAGAGCATAATAATCATGAAAATTTAAGAAGTGCAGACACAATTTAAGATACAGAAAGTGCAGTAAATCAAATTGAAAAGGGAACTAGGCCTTACCACTACAAACTCACCTTTTTTCCATCAAGCAATTTAGGATCTGCCTCATCAACTTCCTTCAGTTTCCTATACTGAACCCAACAAGCCAATTACGTATATGACGAATTTTCATCTATATGAAGAAATAAAGGTGAAAAAGTCTCAACTTTTCTACTGTCATGCACTTAATTAGGGGTTTGGGGGATAGAAAAACTCGATTACATGAAGAGCCATGCAATATGTGTCTGTTAACCTCTTTCATTTGTCAGTTTCTTCAGGTGGAAGTGTTGGGATTTTTTTTAAATAAATCATGAGGCAATCTCTTTGTTAGAAATTAGGATCACACACTAATAGAGAATTAAGAATTAACGAACAGAGATTTACGTGATTTCCCAATTTGGATACTCCATTACAGCGATTTTGTTGTTTTATGAGATAGTATATATATTTACAATAGATATTTATAATACCACTAATCATATTCCAACCCTACTTCACATTATGTCTCAATTACCATAATGTCATCCCAAAAATAAACCATTAAACTTCAGCCTACCGAACCGACCGACATGGCCCCAGACCGCCCTGGCAAGCTCCACCTTGCGAGAGTTTGACCACCCGACCTTGGCACCCCGCACCATTCCCAACCTTGCACCGGCGCGTCCCGCGCCATACTTGCAGAAACTATGTACCATACCACAAGAATCCTTGGTTCAATCTCGATGGGTTAGTGCGTACATTCGCTTCATGACTAGCCTTTTTCAATAACTTTTATGTTATATGGAAATATAAGCTCCAACACTCTTTAGACACATGAGTGGTTGAAGTTTCCACACTGACCACTATCTTATAATGCATCTAAACACTTCGCAATTAAACAAGAAATTAGAAGTAAATAAATATGTACAAGTATTTATAACCAAGGTCAAGAAATTTGTACATTAATTCCATCCAAGTACACAAAACAGAATTAGTAAAGAACTTGTTTTTGGAGATTACACAATATATAGTTTTGCAGATTTGGACTCAAAGAAGTATTCTAGCTACACAAAATAGACTTGGTTTTACCCTCTCAAAATTTACACGACAATGAAGGTTGATTAATTAAGACACTACACAAAACATGTATTATCTGTCGTTAACCACTTCTTAGTGGTACACACACAGATAGATAGAGATAGAAAGAGAGATGCTTTAACCTTGGTTGATTGGCTGACAAGAACTTGAAACATAACCAAGTGCTCTGTGCTTCAACAGACAAATGATGGGAAAAAGAGGCACAGTATCAACAACTTTTCCATCTGATAAAAAGAAAAGTCCAAATCTTCTAATATTAGTTTAGTGAGAACGCAGAAATGTCGTCTTAACTCACTTTTCTCTAAAGTGGATTCACTAGCTAGATCCCAATAACACGTGTGTGTATATATATATATGTATGTATGTATGTATGTATGTACATGCAAATTCAAAAGGTTTACTCAGCCTTGCTTTCTTGGCCAGCCTTACAATAAAATTGAATAAATCCGTGTGGAATATATGCATGTTTACCTCATATGCTAATAGAAACAGTACTCTTTTTTTTTTTTTTCCAGATTGATAAAGGAACTTGATCTTTAGAGATCCATCCCCATAAAGAGTTGTATATGTTTCCTTTTGTCCACATTCATGATTGGAATTAATCAACAAGCTAGGGTTAATGCATGCCTTGCCCTAATCTTTAGTTTTGATTGATTTGCTGCCGACAAAATTATGGCAGAATGAAGAACTAAAAGAAGGTAAAGCATTTTAGTTATCAATTAATTAACAAACAAGAAGTTCTAGTAAATGCCAATCAAGTGATCAATAGGAATGAACTAGTTACAAAGTTACTTGGACTAGCTAATATATAATTATATAATATAATAAAACAGTAAAGAAATCAAATACCTTAATTACCACGTACAAACGAGTTAAAAATTAAGGTTAAAAGTTGAAAAAGCTGGAAATAAGGCGCGCATCTTATTACTTCAATTAAGGAACTGCAAAAACTTTGTAGTAGCTCCTGCTCGATCCACCAGTTACTGGCCTGAAGCCAACTACATATATATATGCATGATGGATTTGCACTAATGGATTTCGAAATGAATATATATATATATATATATATATATATATATATCAACAAGAGAAGGTGAACATGAACATGCACCAGCAGAATCTCTCTCTTTTTTTCATGCATGCAATGATGTTCCTCTACGCACGTTCAGAAATCGGAAAGGCTTGTGGGTGGTTTCTGTTAAACACTAAGTAACACCGAGAGGGGAAAAAATGAGTACCCTCCAAGACTACTGGGGAAAGAGAGAGAGAAACAGAGGAAATGTTATAATATATTTGGCGTTAGTCAACATAGTAATGTAGTATAAGCTGTAATAAGCATATTATGATCAATTATTTGAATGTGGAAGGAGAAAAGGAAAGAGCTTGCAGTACTCTCCATTGTTGGTCATGCTAGCTAGATAATTATCATGCAAGTGGGAAGAGCTAGGGACCACCTAGCTAGGTAGCTAGGTTGAAAGATTTTAGTCGTGAGCAATTCTCAATCATGGTTCACCCCACTATATATATACGAGTATATTCTTCTTCTCATACAACCAGGCTAGGCATTGTTTGGCCACTTACATACTCGTGTCGGCCACACAATTCTAATCTTGCGCCCGCGCCCATTTGTGCATGGATTCTCCTTCCGTACGCCTGCCTAGCTTTAGCTTTAGACGTGTCCATTTGACTTTTGCGCAATCTTAAGACCAGTGACGGACTCAGAGTTTTTAACGAGTGAAGTTACAATCGTGGTATATTAAACTAAAATAAATTTAAAATACACAAATTTTAAACTTAATATTCTCATCAAAGCCTCCACAAATGATATAAAAGTGTAAACTTTGTTAGAATTTAAGCTTAAATTTAAGTGAGTTTTATTAATCATTTGAGATAAATTTACTAATTAATAAATGTGTTTTATTTCATGAGTAGATTAAAATCAAGGGTAATATTTTACTCCCAAAGATCACATTTAGAAATGATAATAAATACTTGTGAAAAGATAAAGTCTCACATTGGTTAAGAACTATAAATCAATTAAGTATATATACAATTAGTTTGTTCTAAAGTGGAGTTACAATCGTCGTAAAATTAAACTAAAATAAATTTAAAATAAACAAAATTTAAACTTAATATTCTCATTAACGCCTCCACAAACGATATAAAAGTGTAAAATATGTTAGAATTTTTGCTTAAATTTAAGTGGTTTCATTAATTATTTAAGATAAATTCACTTATCAATGTGTTTTATTCCATGAGTAGATTAAAATTAAGTATTTGGAATTTTAAATCCATGGGAGTAATGAATAAAAAATTTACTCCCAAAATCACCATTAAAAATGATAATATATAAATAATTGTGGGAAGATAAAGTCTCAAATTGGTTAAAAACTAAAAATCAATTAAGTATATATACAATTAGTTTGTTCTCAAATGGAGTTACAATAGTCATAAAATTAAATTAAAATAAAATTAAAATAAACAAAATTGAAACTTAATATTCTCATCAAGGTCTCGCTTAAATTTAAGTGGGTTTCATTAATTATTTCAAATAAATTCACATATCAATGTGTTCTATTACATGAGTAGATTAAAGTCAAATATTTGGAAGCTTAAATTCACGGGGTAATGAATGTAAAATTTACTTTCAAAGATCACCATTAAAAATGATAATAAATGTTTATGGGTAGATCGATAAAGTTTCACATTGGTTAAGAACTAAAAATCTATTAAGTATATATACAATTAGTTTATTCATGAGTTTAGGCCCCAAAGGGCGGGCACCCCACTTTTGTAGAGGGGAAAGCCAAGACTTGGTTTGACCGCGCATCGCCGATCGATTGGATCGAGGTTGTGGGTCATTGTATATAAATTCTTTTAGGGCAAAATTTCTTTAAATTGTTCAGACAAGTATATATCGATAACTCTAAGCACCAATAAAGAAGACATAATTGTCTTAAGAACATAATATCAAGTACTAGCTTTGACATATTAATTTCCTACATTTTTTACTGTGGTTTACTTCATATATATATATATATATATATATATATATATATATATATATATAAGCGTGGTTTACTTCATATATAAATTTATTCAGTTTCCGCCAGAGACATGCGCAGACTTTTTGTCGCCAAAGATGTTTGTCTAGTTGACTTGTCACAAAATGCTTCGCCCATCCAAATTGAATGCCTAATCCAAGTCTTGGCACATTGTCCACCATTCAACATGCTAAGTTCCGTGTCAAGCTAACAAGGGTCTAACAAACCACCCCCACTTGAAGAATTTGATGCCCTCGTCGAAGAACTTCTAAGCAGTCCATCCATTGTTAAACCATGGAGATCTTTCCCCAGCCATCAATTCCGTCTGATGCCTTTGTTTGTACTGAACTTGACATCTCCCCCTCTAAGAACAACACACATTTTCAAATTATTTTTGATCACATGAAGGCCCTTGCACCTATATACAGCCCATTCTAACAACATTGAGGCTTGCCTCTGTACCCGAATCAGACCCCTCATGATCTTCATCAACTATCAATGTTGTTAATTTCACTTTTTTTAGGTAATCTCGTGCAAAATGTGGCCCGCTACAGATAAAATAGCCACCCACCTTAGACTGCCCCTTGTTTTTCTGCCCATCAACCGCAACTTGTTTACCCTTTTCATGTCCATCACCAAGATTTTCAGCAACACGACCCTTGTCTGCCTTCTTGGTTTTTGTTCTCCCTTGGTCAGCCTTGTCAAGCCGCATGTCTACAAGATTATCTGCCACAATCACCACTGATTGAAAGTCCTTTACACCTTGGCGTCACAATTCGTCTTGAGCCCAAGGTTGTACGTAAACCCGTAATGAAGTTGAATACCTTGTCCTTCTCGAACATTCTCTTTATATCTAACAACAACGATGAGAAAATTTTCACATACTCCCGCACAGTACCGTCGTGCTTTAGACGTCTCAACGCCTCCCTCGCTTGACAACTCGAATTCGCCGAAAAGAGCTGCCTCTTCAATTCCTTCTTCAAGTCAGCCCATATTGTTATAGCAGGACGAGTTTCATCTCCCACCCTTGTATGCCACCATAACTTGGCATCACCATTCAGATATATGCTAATAATGTCCACCATCTCGGCCTCCCGAATATGGGCAGTTTTGAAGTACTGCTCCATGTACCACAGAAAATTCTCCAATTCTTTGGCACTATGATTCCCACCATAGGCCTTTGGTTCTGGACTTTTCGTTTTCTATTGCACCATTGTGGATTTTGTCCCACTAGTCTGCAATATCGTCCGCTTAATGAGTGTGATTTCCCCATATATTCTGTTGAAATTTGCTTCTAACATTAATTTCCCCAATGATGGAATGTCGTCCCATCTACTCAATTTTTTTTGCACCAAGTGTTTCTCATTCAGACGATCACTTATATCCAATTTTGTGACCTTGCAAATTCTACAAATTAGCACCCAATGCCCTGATCTGGTTTGACAACGAGTTACTTTCCCCCAAAAGTGCCTCACTTACGCATCCTTCGAGTCGCTGCACACGCTCCTACAACTCGGACTTCCAATTTGCATTTGCTATCTGCCCTCAAATTTTTCTATAACAACAAGCCCAATAAAGTTTACCCCAACAAAATTCCAAAGTGATTCCACTGATTGAGACCACGCTTTGATACCAATTGTCACATGGGTGAAAACCTATTCCTAAATTTTCTTCAAAACTTGACCATATGATGGCTAGCTTGATTGCCTCCCACAACCAATCATCCAACCCGTACAACACAGTCCATCGCACTGTTTAAACCAACACACACACACACACACACACACACACACACACACACACACTCACTCCCTGTTTGTATGGCTTCAGAATTTTAACAAGATATATATGTAAGAAACAATGAGAAACACACAAATTTACAAGCAAACGCCTAACCTTTTATTGCACTCTCAATAAATTAGGAATTCGCCCAAAGTGTTACAAAACTCAGCTCTCTAGCCTACTTTTTTGATATATCTACACCATACTTAATTTTTGTGCCCCAGGCACTAGCTATTTATAGCCTAGTGGTCAGTTGAAACCCACTACAAGAAAAAGTTCTATCAGCGACCGCCTTCGGTCCC
Source organism: Panax quinquefolius (assembly GCA_020205615.1). Classification (NCBI taxonomy): domain Eukaryota; kingdom Viridiplantae; phylum Streptophyta; class Magnoliopsida; order Apiales; family Araliaceae; genus Panax; species Panax quinquefolius. The sequence goes on from CM035168.1 coordinate 326,917, forward strand.
AGATCCTTATCAGCGATCGACTGCGGTCGCTGATAGGCGTCGCATAAAATCTGGTCGCTGGAATGCACATCAACGACTACTATTAACGACAGATATATCTGCGACCGATAGTAGCAGCTGAATTCGCCATAGCGGTCGCTAAACTGAGTCAGCATGGTTCAGGGCCAAAGGATGACATGGTCTCGACGATCGCCGATCGCGTCGCGATCGCCGATACCGTGAATGACCGCCTAGCGTTAGCCGATAGAGATTGGTCGCACAAAACAAACGCGCTAACGTTTCGCACCTTTTTTTGAGAGGGAAATTCATGTCGCAAGATTTACATGCAATCATTGATATAGACTCTGATAAAGAAGCAATACCGGTCGCAGATGGAAGTCGCTATTATTGATATTCGCCGATCGATCGGGAAAACACCATACGATAGGTTCGGTCGCAGATACTAGTATTTTTCCTGGTAGTGACCCCCTAATCGCTAAGAGGTTTGCAACACTAAGGTGCTGCTAACAAAGGGGTGGCATTTCGTCGAAACTACCCATGATCAGATAACCGTTAACAAATGTCTACAAATCTTTAGCCAGCATTTTTGGGTCACAGCCATGCAACCTGTTGTCTGGCCATGTTCCCACCAACTGGTAATAGCCCTCAACTGCTGCTTTGTCAGCTTACCTACCACATGTACTACCACAACTGCTATTTAGCATATTCCCCACTATCTGGTAACCACCCACAACTGTCTTGCATGTTGTTTCCAACTACTGCCCACTTTTTGACACTCTGCCCGCATGTCTTGTGCAATCTGGCACCGCACCAACTGTACCTCAACTACTTCTTGACCCAACCCAAGTCGCATCCTGAACCAACTGTGCATGTTAGCTCACTTTGTTTGCCTCCACGTGCATCAACCTTGCATGCTTCCCAGCCCAGCATGTCTTGCACAATCTTGTGCATAACCCAACACCTATGGTTGTCACGCAGTCCAAAGCCTAGCATTGTTTGGCACCCCTTATTTCCCAACATGTGGTGTTGCATGCCTTTGCTCCCAACATAGCCTAACACTGACTAGTCTAAACCCATGCAACATATTAGCACGCCAGGCCCTGCCTATGCAATGCCCACGTTTAGCCACCTCGTGTGTCACCAAGCCACTGTCACTCAGTCCTTGGTCCTAAGCCAACTGTATGCCAAGCCTAGCCTTGACATTCTTTTGCCTAGCATTGTGCCTAAGTCCATTATTCATGCCCAATTTATGCCCAGCTCATGAATGAGTCTTCGATCCAATCCAAGCCACATATTCGTCGTTAGCATTGTTGTAGGGGAGCTCAATCAATGCCTAAGCATGCCCCACACATTGGCCATGGCAGCCTGCCCATGACCCTGGGTGACTTTCACGAAGCACCCCCTTATAGTAGCACTTATGAAAATTTTCAAGTTGCCACCAAAGACATCAGGTAAGTTTGAGAAGGAATAATGTAAATGGATCGTACATTTTCTTGACATGTGCCCAATCTGCATGCCAAGTGCGCCCAACGCCCCAAGCTCCCGCCTTCTGCCACACGATGATTCACTCTGTCGCCCAAGATGTTTGTCAAGCTATCTTGTCACAAAATGCTTCGCCCATCCGAATTGAATACCTAAGCCAAGTCTTGGCACACTGTCCACCATTCAACATGCTAAGTTTCGTGTCAAACCAACAAGGGTCTAACAGTAGTACTATAACAATGAGCAAAAGTAGGAAGGGGAAAAAATGTGCAGTCACTGGCACATATGTGATCCGCCACTGCTTGAGATAAATTTAAAAATGGTTAGTGTTAGGACGCCGGGGAGTATCATCCCGGCTATACCTGGATTGACTCACTGTTGTGGGACCCACTGAATGTAGTGGAGCTCATATATACTAATAGGGGTGAGCATGTCGCGGTTTGAAGCCCAAACCGCACACGAAACCGCTTAGGTGCGGTTTGACAAATCTAGATCGAGAACTGCACATGAAACAATTTATGATTGGTGCGGTGCGGTTTCATTTGGTGTGGTTTTGGTTCCAAACCCAATTGAAACAACAAAATTTTATGCAATTTAATAACAATTTAACATCACACAATATTAAATACCACTTTGATAACACACACAACCTTATATACTTATAATATCTTGTCTAAACAAAAGCTAAATAGAAACTGATGAATTATTATCTGCTTACCTATGAAAATTCTAAATATAGATAATTAGTTAATGATTCTAATTTTCTCTTCTTCACTATAAAGTAGTTCATGGCCTGAGAATGGAACAAACAAGTTACAAGAAGCTTATATTGACGAATTAACCCCATAACATGATTAAAGTAATTTGCAAACCAAAACAAGCTCAGTAGTACATATTTGGTGGGTATTTAGTGGGGAGAATTAAATTTCAAAAGACAATAGTACATTTGAAAATAAGCATGGTACGATTTCAGTTTTATACATACGGTTTTTAAAATGTAAATTTGGTTGACTGTAAATTCATTGTTGTGGGATAAAACTGTGAATGTAGTGGAGCTCGGTATATATACGCTTAATAGGGGTGAGTTGTGTCGTAATTTTGAAGCCCAAATTTCACACTTTTTTAAACCGCTTAGGGAAAAATTTGACAAATCTAGATCGAGAAGAATTTTTAACATGAAACAATTTATGATTTTTACTCAAGTTAAAAAGTGTTAAGAGGACGGATTTTTTCATTTATTGTGGTTTTGGTTCTAAAGTCAATTGAAACAACAAAGTTTTTAGGACGTGATTTAAATTAACAATTTAACATCACACAATATTAAATACCACTTTGATACACACACACAACCTTATAGTTATAATATCTTGTCTAAACAAAAGTTAAAGGCCAAAGAAACTGATGAATTATTATCTTTTACCTATGAAAATTCTAAATATAGATAATTAGTTAATGATTCTAATTTTTCTTCTTCACTATAAAGTAGTTCATGGTAGGAGAATGGAACAAACAAGTTTTAAAGAAGCTTATATTTAATAATTAACCCCATTACATGATTAAAGTAATTTGCAAACCAAAACAAGCTATTAGTAGTACATATTTGGTGGGTATTTAGTGGGGTGAATTAAATTTCAAAAACAATAGTCCCTACATTTGAAAATAAGCATAAATCACGATTTCAGTTTTTATACATATAATTTTATTTTATCCCTATAATGATAAACTTAAAATGTAAATTTGGTTAACTCACATAAAATCGTCACATAGGTTTTAATTGGTGCAGTTTTTGGTACGATTTTTGGTGCAGTTTTTGATAAAAGGTAATTTGTTTCTTTGTTCAGCCCTACATACCAACGAGAGAGTTCGGGAAAAATTCAAAAAAAGCCTCGAGTTGTACGTTAGAATTCTTTAATTTGAAACAATGACAAAGTGATTTTTTTTTACTCAAGTTAAAAAGTAGTTAAGAGGACGTGATTTTTTATTTTTTATTTTGATAATTCGGGAGTGGGGTTGAACACTTGAATCAACTGAATCAAAACCAGTTGGTAGGACGTGATTTTTGAACATTATAAAAAAGATAAGAGGACAAGTAAACCAGGACAAATGGGAGTATAAAATGTGAGCTAAGCATGATAGTCGGACTTGACAGGGAGAGATGTTAATGGAATGGAGGAGCTTGGTTATGTTGTGGAGCCCATGCATGCTGGTTGTTTTGGAGGCCAAACACAGACAAAGCTAAAACCCCCCCCCGCCCCCTCAATAGTGTAAACTCGTGTGTAATTGCATTCCCTGTTGGTTTATATGTTTTTGATTTTAATGATTTAAAGTTGCTTTGTAGTTGTTTTATATTAAAAATTTTAGATAAATATAAAAATTACACATGAAAAAGATGGAGTCCAAGAAGTCATGTTGGAATACAATACTAGAAGTAAAGGTATAAATGAATCGAATCGAATTGAGCCGAATCGAGTATTGAGTTGCTCAGATTTGATTAATAAAATTTATCGAGTATTAAATAAGGTTTAATTGAGACTCGTTTAACTATCGAATCGAGCACAATCTCGAATATAGCCCGAGCAGTTTGAACTTTTGAACTTTTTGAACGAATATGATTCGAGTATCAATAGAAAATTGCAATTTAAGTATGTTCGAGTAATTTATCGAACTTTAAAATTTGCTTATATTTGAATTATTTATATTTCAAGTCGAACGAATTTTACAATTTTAACTAGAAGTCATAATACTAAGAAAATATTATGCAATGATTTTTGGTCAAAACTTATATATTATTTTTGTTATAACTCCTTTTATTAAAAGGGTCAGATTTCTAAAAGTTTCTATGAGATAAATCTATTTTTACCGGACTTCTTATCAAGATTATGTCTTTTATTTGGAGTAAGAAACTTATTTTTGTTCCTAAAAAGTTGCTAACAATTTTCTCCAAATTAATTAGTTTTGATAACAAATTTTTGTTAAACTAAGTTCAAAGTCATATCCGTTTTCAAACAGATTTCATATCCACCTTATGAACCTATCTATAAAAGATTTTATCCTGTGCTATTTCAAAGTCAGATTTTATATTGATAAAATCATTTTTCATATCTTTGAGGATTATTATCAGTGAAGGTTTTTAAAAAAAAATAGCGGTTGGACTTGCAGTTCACATACGGCTAGATTTTAAGAACTTCCTATAATAATTGTGATACTTCAAAAATATATTCTACCAAATTAAAAGTGTCATGTTCTTATATTGTTCTTGCTAGATATTTATAGATCTAATTGGAATCCTTTTATGCTAAAATTTCATATCTTGTAAGAGTGTCAGAGTGATGTAAGGGGTTTAATATTGTACAGTGATGTAAGGGGTTTAATATTGTACAAGGAGAGTGAGTAGAGGTGTCCAAGGGAGAAGTGGTACTCAAGGGAACATAGGTGCTCAATGGAGGAGCTGTCCTCAAGGGAGTTGTGCGCTCAGAAAGTTTCCTGAATTCTATTGTATATGGAGTTGATATAATTGTAATTGATTTATTAATATTAAAGGAAACTTGTTAGGGATCAATTAATACATGGCATTGGATGTAAGCCATAGAGTAGAGGATCGAACCAAACATAAATCTTGGTGTGCATGTGTGATTGATTGTTGCTTTATTTTTCGGTTTATTTAATCTTGGTTTTTGCTTATTTTCTATATTAGAAAATCTCAAAATATCATTACATGCATGGTTTACATTAATCTAAAGTAATAGAGGAAGAATTAGACGGATAACTCAAAACAGACAGCTGAAAACAGGAAGAATTTGACGAATAACTCAAAACCGACATGTTCTAAAACAGACAATTAATTTTTATCTGTTTGAATTAATTTTTATTTTGTTTATTCGATTGCTGGTGAGGTGAGAGACATAAGGAATAGGGATTAGGGGATATGACCCATCAATCTCTTCATTGTTAACAAGCCTTTATGCTTAATTAAAAAGCAAATTATTCTCTTCACCTATACTTGAAAATGAAATAAAATTGATACCATATCACAAGGAGGGGCTGATGGTGACTACAGTCATCAAAGTTATCATTGCTTATTATATGGAGTATCAGAACAAAAAATGGTTTCAGTCAGTTGTACAGTCTGTAATATAAAATTTTCTAGGGAATAATATTAACCCCAACAAATTAAGTTCTTGATCGGAGATAAAATGTTGTTCTATGTTAACAAGGTTGAGTTTGTAATCGCGCACGATCTCTCTTCCATTGGGGGAAAAGTTCACTAGTCTTTTATTGGAACATCAATCTCTCCAAGTAAAGCTGAAATAATAAGAGAAAGATGTAATAATATACGAGTATCACTATTTTAATTTTATCATGGAAGCATAGGGTCGTGTCATTATGATACATTTATGACCATAAAGATTCCCCAGTCAGTAAGTAATGGAAACTGATATTTCCAAGTGAAAATGATAATTCTACATATTCTTCTCACTTGACCATAAGAACCACTTATTATTCGTATGAGAAATACTTGTGAAATTTACTACTATTATTTTTACTTTTGAAATATTAATTCCCTAATTAAACCCCAACTATATATACACTCAAACTCATTATACCGATTGACATTTTCTAACTCCACTCAGCTTCTAGCTATTTTGATCTCTTAATTACACCAGGCTTAAGCTGCCCTCATACAAGGCTACAAGCCAAATTAAAATGGATAAATTTATGATTATTTTCTTGCTTTTTTAAATTAACTGCCTCAGAAACAAATGAATATATAGGATTATCTCAGGGCCTATGTTGAGCACAACTTAAACATTCACGAGCTAGGGCAACCTCAGGACCTCAAGTACTTGAACATTGAAGAGGACCGCCTCAGGACCTATACAGAGCAAGTTTAAACATTTACAATAGCATTCTTATTGTGTAGTTAAATAAATTTTACATGGTTTATACTTTATAATATGCACGAGTGATCTGGTGCGTTTGTTTGGTATAACATACAACCACTACGTACACAACAATGGGAAAATAAGTAATGTTCGTAGGAGCTGACCGAAGTCTACTTTTTACTCTTGGACACACTTGATAATGATAAATGAAGCCGCAAAAAGCGCCCTTTCCAATTGCTTCTATAGTAAGAAATAGAACGTGCTTGCACGAAAGATGGACGCAGTCAGGTTTAGAGACCCACTCAAGAAAGAATTTGAACAACTAGAATGAGATGTGAGAAGAACCCTTGCAAACATGTTATCTACTCAAAGCCCAACAATATGCAGCCACATAACATGACATTTAGCATTAAAGTGCACAAAGACATCAAATGCTGGTCAAGCATAGCATACTTGTTCAGTTTTCAACCATGCAAAAACAAATAATAACCGAGTACTCAACTATCAAACAGTTCTTTTTCCGATCTTCAACGTGATAGAGATAGATCCACAATCTCGGGTTTTCATTGAATTACAGGTCCAAACCCTAAATTGTGCATGGCGGGTGAGAAAGTGGATAACGGATACAACAAAAATTTATCATTTACAATAGGGAAAACTGTCAGGTAACTCCGAATCCTATTCACAAAAGAATTGATACTATGAAAAGGAAGTTGTCCTATTTTTAATAAGTGTCATATTATCAAATATAATCTAATTTTCGGTAGGAATATTATTTTGAAATCAGTTCTTCTTGTAATAGTTATATTTATTATGCTGAGTGTCCTAATTAGATTAGGAAAAGGAGTTGTGGGTACTTTATAAATAGAGACTTGTGTTTAGAGAAAGGTAAAACACAACCAAGAGGTAGTAACATTCTAGAGAGTTGAGAGATGGTGTAATTGGGTCTTGGGTTGTTGTGAGGGAGGATTTTTTTTTTCAGTTTTTATTCCGTGCAAAAAGTTGTACAGTGGATATTAATATATTAAAATTGATTTTGTGGATTAGGCCATTGAGTATCAAACCACATTAAAAATTGCATTGTTTTTTTCTTAAGTGTTATTGTTAGAGGGACTTATTTCGCGTAATATGATGGCGGCGAATTTGGGTAAATTTGAGTACTTTTCAATCTTCGATGGAAAAACAAATTTCACACTATGGCAGAGTAGCGTGCAAGATCTTTTGATGTTGCAAGGACTTGATCAAGCTTTGGAGGAGAAAAAACCAGACGAGATGAAATATGTAAATTGGCTGACAATTGGCAAAAAGGCAGTAAGGTACAATATATATGATCGTCATTAGCATCTGAGATAAAGTATGATGTGCTGAAAGTGATTGATCCAAAAAAAATTGTGGAAAAAACTCGAGAAGAGTTATGCTTCGAAGTCTGATAAGTAGGTTTCATACCTACGAATCAGGTATCAGACTGAATTTTTTGTTATTTATTCGTGCGTTTTGTAGTTATTTTTCATGCATTTTATGTTCTTTTTGTAGATCATATGTCTTGAAACTGTGTGGGCGATATTTGGCATGAAGCAGCATGGAAAGGACCAGAGAAACTGCAAAATGGGAGCAGCACGACCGCGTTGGCCTTCAGTCACTGAAAACTTCTTTCTACCAGGGCACAGCGCGGCCGTGTCCAGTGAAGGCTTAAAGGCAACACGGCACGACTACGGTCAATAGTCGACCAAGTTTGACTTTTTAATTTAGCAATGCAATTGAGTTGTAACGTGAATAGGATTTCATAGTTGGCTTAGGATTTGTCACATAAATTATAAATAACAGTTTATGTCAGTTAGTATAGAGACATTCTATCTTTTATTCAAAAGCCCTAGTTTGAATTGGATTGTTGGAGAATTAAAGCAATTGAGCAATCGAGTAATGAGGATTCAAGGCAGAAACTGAGAAGAGCAGAATTGCAAAGTAATTTTTATTCTCGTTCCCTATCTTTTACTTTTGTAATCCGAATGCTTACTCTATTGTGGATTTTAGATTTTAACTAGATACAAACCCGCGCGTTGCGGCGGAATTATTTAATTTTTAATAATAAATGTATACGTACAATTAATAAATTAAAATATACTAAAAAAGTAAATTGTTGTGCGATGATCAAATTTTACACAGAAAAACAAATAAATATACATTGTAGGGGTAGTGGTGAGAGTTTATCAATCTGTGCATTACACTAAGTATGTGACTATTGTTTTTAGGCTAGTGGCAAAGTAAGTAGGACTGATCATTCGGTTATAACCGAACCGAATAGTCTATTATTCGGTTATAAACCAAAACCGAAATTTGTTTATTTTGGTATCAAGAACAAGTAAAGAATTATCCATTAACCGAATAATAGAATAACAATAATAGAATTTACAATTCGGTTGTTTCGTGTAATAACCGAAATTAAGAAATATATTTACAAGTTGATTTTATTTACCTGCCAAAATTAGAAAACAAAAAATGGAAAAAGGCTCATCCATTCAGAATTTACTGAAATACAGTGTGCCAAAACGAAACACACAATCAAATAATACGTTAAACGAAATGACAAAACGTCAAAACACAAACACAAATCAAAACGAAATTCGTCACAAAATCAAACCAAACCAAACTGAGATCAAACGAAATGGCCCCAAATGCAAAACGAAAGTGAGATCTGAAGTCACAAGGATTTCGTCAAATACAAATCAGAACAAATTAGAACTAGACCCGAATGGGATTTCGTCGCTGGGATCTGAAGTCGTTGGTGGTCTCCGTCATGCGTCTCCGTCGCGCAAGAAAGAAAGATGAGAGATCAGAGTTGCCTCTCTAATGACGGCGCCGACGACATGGACGGCTCCCTCTCCATGGTTCATCTGAAGAAATATAATTCAGTCGAGAGTTCAGAGTCGAGAGATTTGAGAGATTGAGAGAGAGAGTTGGAGACTTTGAGTAATGGTTGTCGGCTGATGACTTTGAGTTGGAGACTTTGAGTAATGGCTGATGACTTTGAGTCTTTGAGTTGAAGAAATGACTAGTGGCCGTTGGCTGGGCTGGGCTGAGTGCTAATGATTAGAAATAACTAATGGTTGGGCTAGTGGCTGAGTTTTGTTCGGTTATTCGGTTTAACCGAATAACCCGAAAATGATACCCGTACAAACTAACCGAAAACCGTATAATAATTCGGATATAACCGAAATGTTAAAAAAAACCGAATTATTAGAATATTTTGGTTAAATTATTTCGGTTCGGTTCGGTAATTCGGTTATACCCGTTTTTTGCTCAGTCCTAAAAGTAAGTAACCTCAACTTGTGGACAAATCATTTTTTCTACTCTTCCCTTTTTCTATTTTTTTTCAATTTTTCTTAACCAAAGTGTAGCCAACTGATTTATTTTCCCCGTCATTTATTACATTTGTAATTTATTTAATGTAAAGAAAGGGTTGCTTCAACTTAACTTTTTACAATCCATAACAAAAAGAGAATAAAAGGGTATGCCAAGGTTTAAAAACTCTCTTAAAAATTCAATTAGAAAGCCAATGCTCAAACTATTCAGCCCAAGCATATAGCAAAATATTTGGGTAAACTACAAGCTTAGAACCTTCATCCAAGCAACAGCTTTCAATTGCAATGGCCTGAAAACAAAGTCAGTGTTCAAATTAGCAAATTGCCACATTGTAATTTTGAGTAATGTGTATGTAAACGCAAGATACATGACACAATAGCTTGAAAATATCTACCTCTAACCATTCCCTTGTAAATAATGCAGTAAACATCAAGCTAATCACCCTCCATCAGTGACACTTACACACTGTTTGAGAGTTTTTAAAACTAAGAAAAAGATAAAAAAGAAAAGGCCAAGGAAAATTATAATTTTTCATAGTAATCCCATGTTAAACAAATACAAAAACAAAATAATAATAATAATAATAATAATAATAATAATAATAGTAATAATAATAATAAGTAATAATAATAATTTTATAGTTTTTTATACTACTATTACTAATAAGTGGACTCTTTCTGTTAAACAAAAATAAAAGGTTGATGTATACGATATTCTTTTTGTGAAAAGGAGGCAGTATTAAAAAAATATCTCTAGAAAATACAAGTTGACTTTTCATATGTATCAAAAACAATCTAAATATGCTTCAAAAAAGTCAATAGTCAAATACAACTTAGAAAATAGGAGTATAATCAAAACAAAATGTCCCCAAACTGATCATCAACAACCTAACAGCATAATTATGTCTTTGGAGATCTGAATTGTTTTCGAATTGAGACCTTACCAAAATATAGAAAGCAGTTGAAGTCTCTTTTTTCACTTGAAGACAAATCATAAATCATGATCTAGCCAAATAAAACCATTCCAAGAGCTGCTTCATAGATTTCTTAAAGGTCCCATTTGAACACCCATTATGAGGTAGGATATGCAGCTTAGAACAGAGTACAATAACCTCAAAAGGATCCAAATGTCTATAAAACTTTGGATCCTGGTCATAATCCTGGAACATAAAATTAGAAGGCAAAGAAAAACAAAAAGAAGGTTATGGAGTAATATATTTGAATATTGTAAAACTTATTTACCTGAAATAAATAATTTACTACAGAAAACTTCACATATTGTTCAATTCGTTGACGCTTGCCGCACACCAAGAATAAATTGTGCATCAAATTATCTCATTTACAAAGGAAAATAGCTAAATGCCCTATATTAGTATGAACCAAATGGAAAACAAAATTTCTTGATACATATTTTCATTACATATTCAAAACCAACTAACCTTTTCAATTCATATTCAAAACCAATTGGCTTGGAAGCAAACTTGAGTTGAAGTTTTTGGAGTCTCATTCTGATCTTTTCAATATCCTAGATTTATTGACAGTAGAAAGACAAAAACAACCAGGGTTGGAGATGAAAGGGATAAAAAAAGGAAAATCAACAATATACTCCTCCATCCGCTTGATCTAAAATGTTGTTCCATAATCAAGTATCATTTGCAACAAAAATTCAGCTACAAAGAATCCAGAAGAATGTAAATGCAAAATATTTTATAAAGTTCATTTTTTTTTTACTCGTAAGAGATATAATTGTATAATGTATTACTCAGACAAAAGCATTCTCATATCCTACCTAGAACTGGATATGTGGATTTGTACCAAGTTCAAGCCAATAAAGTATAATATATACCTCAATTCAAAGTAAGTGATGGTCACTGAAGTCCAATCGATCAACATATATAGGTCTCACCTGCCATGAGTTATCCACCACTTGGATTGAATGTGACATCTATTTATATTACATTACATATATAAAAGCACAAAACGACTCAGTTTTCGTTCTCATAATTATCTCTTTATTATATTTCATCTCCTATTTCAAAATGGCTTTTGATTTTGTTAGTGTCCTATTACAACTCTAATTCCTACTACCACAATTATCTCCTTTACCATAATCAACTCCTATTTCCATAAGATTTTTGACATTGATAGTGTCATAGTACAGTCATATTCTTTCTACCAATAAAATCTAATCATATATGAAATTTTACTATTATTAACATTCAAATATAATAGTAAAAGATATATCCTTTTACATTTTTATTATGTATTAACCTCAGCTTGCAGTTTTTTTTTTTCTGGAAAGGTAATTGTGGCCCCAAGGTTTGACTACATAGTTAACATAACATATAGCACCAAAAAACTGTCTCTCAAGCATTATATCAAACACTGTAAGTGCAATCCATATAAGCACACTACATGGTTTTATTTATACATATAAAGCACAAGTTCTCCTTTATATATCCCAACCTTATGACTTCCAGACCCTTCATGGTCCCCAAACACAACACAACAACAACAGCCCCAACCATATATGATCAAACAAATTAAAAAATAAATGGACAGTTAATATATAAAAAGATGGGTTGTAGTTACCTTCTTGCTTGTTTGAATAAAGTTTGAGGTTGCTAAATCTCTAGTGGCAATAGGAAATGTTGGCTAACTTGTTACACTTTCTCACCCATCTTTATCCTAGTCGGAGCTCTTTTTCTCTCTCTCTATGTCACTATAGTTTGAGACTTAATGTTTTGCAATGGCTAACTATGTTGGGGGTGGAGAGCTAGTCCTATATGGCTGAGCTCCCTCCCCTCAGTCAGCCCCTTGGATTCTAAATGTCCCTTAGCATGACCCCTATCAGCCCCCCTGCATCAACTACTTCCACCAGTTCTCGCAAAGGTGTAATTTTCTTTCTACTTTTTTATCATATCTGATTTTTTTTTTTTATGCATGAAACAAACAAAACATGAAAGGCTAAGAACGCGTTCAAGGAGCCAAAAAAAAAAATGATCTGCAGATAATGGATGAAAGCAGCACTGACCTCCTTATATTTATCAGAGAGGGTAGGCAATTCAATATGAACTTGACAAACATGCAGAGTGAACAATGACCCGGCCAATGTTGCTGAATTCTTTATTTTGCAAACCACATCATTATCTTTCACACTTTCAACCAGTTAAATAAATCCTGGTCATGCATAACTCATGAAATAACTCTTGTCTATTGCCTGTTTCAAGAAAATTTAGACTTTTCTAGTTAAATAAATTTTACACTAAACTCTGTAATTTGGAAACAAAGTTCAAAATACTTTTTACTTAATCAACTCAACGGTGAAAATCCAATATTTGAATACACATGAAAAAAAATCATGTCAACATAGTTTAGGTTGTCTGCCTAAACTATAATTGCATAAAGGATAATTAAAATTTGTAAAAGTCTTCATTAATACCTCGGACATTTTTTACTTTTTGAAAGTCAGTATTATGGAGGAAAACGGAAGTGAAAGTCATGAGCTAAAAGGCATATGTATGGTGCTCCTGGTTATTAAATGAAGTTCAGGAATAGGTATATCAAACTCAGAAACAAAATGCACTTTCAAATTGAAACAGGAATAGATATATCAAACTCACAAAATGTAAAATAAATTGTGACCCTACTGTAGTACTGTTAAAGGAGCACTACTAAGAACAGCCACATCCAAGGAGAACCCATGTATGATGTAAGTAGTGTTTAAAAGTAATACTCCCTCCATTCCAAACTATAGGTTTCAAAGTCAATTTAAGAAATTTTCAAATTCAAAATTGATGTAATTAATTTGACTTTCGAAATCAATAAAAAATTTAATTAGTGATAATAGTTAGATAGTTTACAATTTTCATAATTGTATTGTCTAAAAGTAAATTAATTAATATCAATTTTGAAATTTAAAATATATCTCATACTGATTTCAAAAAATCCTTAATGAACCTATTTTATGGAACAGTGGGAGTACAATTCTCTTTGTACTAATGTCTGGAAACATCTGAATAATCAACAATGCTTTGCCAATAATTAAGCTTACCAGTTCAAGCCTTCAAAAGAGTCCTACCTTTTATGGCAGAAGTTTTAAAAATAGTCTTGGCGATTTTTTATCTTGTGCAACTCTAAGGCTTCGGTAACTGCAGCATCATCAAGTGCACCAGGAATATACTATAATCCAGAAAATCCAATATTTAAGAGAAGAGTAATTAGTATGAATGTTAACATGAAGTTGAAACAAAGACATTCACAATGTTGTGGCCAACTTCTCCACGACACAGGCATTACTTTGATATTGATGTGTAAAATACAATGAATCAAAATCAGATCATGTAAAATTAACCTGCTTGTTTGCAAAAATAAGAATGACAACACCTCTTAATTCTTCCTCCTAACAAGAAAGCACAAAGAATATATATATATTTCAAATCCATAACATAAATTTAAGGTTAAATTCAAGTATATATAGTAAATTTCTTTTTAGATAAATAAGCACAAGTCAAATAACCAAACAATGAGTTACAATTTGAAAAATAACGAAAATTTTACTTCTATTATTTATTTTACTATGAAGACGATAAGCTTGGAGTAGGTAGGATTTGACCATGTGATCTCCCCATATTTTTCTAAAATTAGTTGAGAAAAATGAGGGGACTGTTAAGCAAAAGAGTCTATGTACAGAATTATGCAACTGAATCTCAATTCTCAACCTACCATTACCATATATAAATTCAGGTTATAACCTATCAAATATTTTGGAAAAAGAAAACCTAAAAAAATCAATAAGAAAATACTCAAAAACATTCATGGTGCAGCTTAACTGCCTAACACCGCAACATAAGACGCATCAACAAAAAAAAATAAAAACATAAGTATTAAGAAAAGACAATAAAATGGGCATACTAAGCTGCTGTAAATTGAAATAAGAATTAAGAGTCACAATAATTGGCTGTATATATATATGATCGAATCACAAAAGAATATATGATCATAATCAGCAAAAGATTCAAGAAATTACAACTAAAAAATAATCCAAAAAGATGATAAAATGTAAGCTTCAAGAAATTTACCATCCATGAACCATCTTCCATCTGAAGAAATGTAAGCTTTTTTAATTGACAAATTCAGATCTATGAGAACTTGAACGGCTTCAAGAAGAATTCCATGTTTTCTAGCACTATCAACCTGTTGAAAATAATGGACAAATTTTAGTCAATTTCAATTCCAGTTAATTCTCATTTTTGGAAAATCAAACCAAGTTGCTGGAGGAACGTCGTCAATTTTTCGGCCATCTTCCCTCTAAAAGCTTCCACAAGCTCTTTTCTCAGCTTTCTCTTTTCTTCAATGGACATAGATGTCTTGGGCAATGACCTTACATGCACAGGAGATTTTTTTGGGGAACTCTGCCTTGCCTATTGGGTTTTCCCTTTCCTGCAACTTGAAATACAACTCTCTTCAATATTTATCCTCTCACGATTCCATTTTGCCACAAGAGATTTCCATTTACTATTGAACATACTATCTAATTTCTTTGCTGCCTTACTAAAATGGTTAAAAGGAGAATTATACGTAATGGCATTGGAAAAAGTCAGTCTGACATCTGCAGTAAATTCCTCGACATTAAAGTACTTATTTTCCTGCAATTTGGCTGTATATATATATGATTGAATCACAATAATTGGATGTATATATATATGATCGAATCACAAAAGAATATATGGTCATAATCAGCAAAAGATTCAAGAAATTACAGTTAAAAAAAAGCCCAAAAAGATGATAAAATGTAAGCTCCAAGAAATTTACCATATGTGAAGTTAGATGGATAAGAAAAGAAAAAATAGATCCCCTACATATATTATCTTAAGCATTTAAGAACACGATAAATTCAACTTCCGTAAATCAGAGTGAATGAGAGAAAAAAACTAAAGAAACCAAGTAAAGTAGCCTCGGAGTAAATTGAGCCTAAAACCCTCATAGTTGGACCCTCATTCGATTAAATCAATCACTAAATTGCCATATAAGAATAAGATGTCAACTCTATTCATCTTAAAAGATGATTACGATGCCATGAAACAGCAAGTCTAATCTTCATCCACCCACCTACCTCTGATTGAATAATAGTAACAGTGGCAAAATAAAATGGGTTAAATATAGGTTGTTCATAAAAGAACATAAAACATCTTTCAGACATAAATTCTGTCAACATGCTAGGATAGAGAAATTACTTACCTAACATCTCCAAATGGAGAGATAACTTAAGGATATGGACAACAAAATTAATCTCAAGGAACATAGTTTAGGCTGTCTGCTTAGGCCCGAATTAAAGAATGTAATTGCATTTAAAGACAGTAAACTGATTAATTTTACACAGAAAAAAAAATCATGTCAACATAATTGCATTCTTAGGGAATTTAAAGACAATTCCCTATGCAATTATAAATAATCATTTTTGTAATTTTCTGTGTAAAATTAATCAGTTTACTTTCTCTTACACTGGTAGAAGTGAGTCTTCGAATGTGGTGAGGACTTGGCTTATGAAGGTAGGATTTTCGGTGATAGGGGTGATTAAGAACTGATACAGACATAACAGTAACATCCATTAGTTAACACTTGCACAAATCAAGCAAAATAACTTTTTGATATTGCTTAAGCATTCAAACTAAAGAAGGCAGAGAATACCTTACCATGTCAACCACTGTTTGGCTAGAAAGGAACTCAAACACCCCATCGCTAGCAATCACAAAGAAAGGATGATCAGCTGTAAGCTCAAAAACCACAATTTCAGGGTTTGCAACAACCCCAATTGTCTCAGCAATAGAATCACCAATACTTCTTGTAAAAGCCGTACCAGGATACATCCCACTTTGCACCCATAATCTAGGAGGATCACCATCTTCAGTGTCCCAACACTGTACATCTGGGTTTTTCAGCCCTTCAATCTGATCCATTGTAAGAACTCTAGCTCCGCAAAGCCTAACACGCTCAAGTTCATCAGTCCGGAATGGAGTTTGATCTATTGATAGATCAACAGCCACAATATCTGTCCCTCTCCTCTCAGCTATAACAGCCCTAGAAGAATCACCAAAGTTAGCAACATAAAGGGTCCTACCCCGAACCAATAGCGTAATTGCTGTCGTCCCACTCATGCTATCATCTAAAGCATCATCATGCAACTGCAAATTTGTCTAATTATTGCGTTTTTTCAGCTTCATGACTCATCAAATCAACAGATGAAGTTTGTGTAGAGGAAAAACATGATCAACATAAATCTGAGTATTATCAATTTGAAAAATTTAGGGTACATGATTAGGGGATCTTACCAGAGATTTTAACACAAAGAAGCACAGCGACAGAGGATGCCGCGGAAGAACTCGGCAAGCAAGCTCCTCAAACTTTGTAAAACTGACCGAGACTGGAATTGTTATCTTTGGGTCGAGTCTTCTTCGCCGTTTGAAAGAATTTGAATCTGATTGAAATTATTTTAGTTGCTATTTTTGAATATATTATCCCAGATTTAGGGGAATTTGAGAAACAAATTTAGGTTTTTTAGTGTCTAATATGTTTCTGTAAAAAAATAACTAGGAGTATTAATTAGGATAAACAAGTGTTAATTTTTTATAATGACATATGTCAACTTATTGCGTTATGTACTGTGATTTAGTATATATAATAGATTTTAATTCAATGATGATGAACTTAATTTCTGTTTAAGAATGCAATGGATCTTATTGTGTAACTGTGATTGACATGCTTCTTTATTAAGTTATAAAAAGTTATTATTAGATTGTCTGTTATGATTTGCATTTAATTGTTTAATTTCCTAGCTAGTAATTACTGTGATAATCTATATGAACTCGAGAGATGGATTATAGGTTTAGATATGATCATAATAACATGTGTTTGTGATTTCTCCATGGTGTTGAAATTCATGATTTGTGTTTAATTTAGGATAGAGATATACCTATACACAGCATGTAATCTAATAAAGAACTTGTGCTTCAAATCCTCTTTAATTTTAATTCACATAGAGATATAGTGGATTAATTAGTTATTTAGGGTGTTCTTCTTAATTCTATCATCTGTGGATTTAAGTTGATTTGTTTATGGTGCATCGAGAGATGGTCATAGATACTAACGTATTCTTGATTAACAATCCAGAATAACTAATTTGACTTAACAGGAAATGTGTTGATCTAAGTGAAGCAATAAGTGAAGTTGTAGTCTTAAGTCTCCAATATTTGATTAAATCTTGTGGTAATTAGCTTTAATTTAAGTAATTAATTAGTTTCATAAATTTTACAACATTAATCATCTATTTAATAAAACTGAGATAATATTAAATTAATATGTGTTAGGATAGAATACAGTTTATTTTCTCTGTGGGACGATACTCGACTTATCACTTTATTACTTGTTAATCATGTATACTTGCATGTTGTGCTAAACTAGATTTTGCCTAACAAGTTTTTGGCGTCGTTGCCGGGGACTTTATAAAATGTGTTTGTTACTTGCAATATCAGTTTAATTAAATCAGTTTTAGTTAAACACTTTTCTTTTTTTTGTTTACTTCATGTTTTAGGTGCTCTTGAGAAGTGCATGCAAACTCGATCGAAGAAGCTATAATTGTTACCTTACGAGGACGACATTAACTAAAGGTTTAATCGGTTGTGTAAGTGGATTAGGAAACTCGAGAGATACTGGAAACACCAGATAAAATGGCAAACGAAGATCAAAAGTCATTGAGGGACTATGCCATGCCAAAAATTGATGAAATCCGTTCAAGCATCACGAGGCCAGCCATTAATGCTCATTCCTTTGAAACTAAGCCGATTATAATTTAGATGATTTAGAACTCAGTACATTTTAGGGGATTGGCTAATGACGAACCAAATGAACACTTGGTAAGTTTTTTGGAGATTTACGACACATTCAAGTACAACAGGGTAACATATGATGTAGTGAGACTTCCGTTATTTCTGTGATGCCCCAATATTCAGACACTCATATCTCAAATCTGGTGCATCACGTGCTAATTCTAATATCATATTAAAATCATCAACAACGGAATAATAGAATAACTTACATTGATATAATATAAATATTCGCATCCCAATAAAGCCCGATGGGGCTATAATAAAGCCCGTCATGGCGACACTGCCCAGACTTGGCTACTGCAGTTGAGCTCTCACTCCTCTGTTGCGAACCAACATCCCAATTTCTCATACAAACAGCAATTTAAGGATACCCAATTGATATAAACTCCATAAACTTATTACCAAACATCCCTAGCATGATTCTAACAACTCAAATCACATAAACAACCAAATTTAAGAATCAAATTCAAAGTTTATGTCATTTTTCCAAAGTTTAACTTATTTAGCTATTCTCTTCATCACAGATTCGTTTCTTGACCAAATTACTCTGTTTAACCTTTGTTGTTTTCATATTCAACCATATTAACAATGTCTAGCATCAATTTACAGATTACATCATGCTTCAACCATCAATTTTTCGACTCAAACAACAATTATTCTAGCATACTCCTAAGAACTTGCAAAACTTAAACTTAAGAACATGTAAATGGACATTACCTTCTTGAAGTTGAAATGTTAACTCTTGCTTCAATTTCCAGATTGTGTATACTCAACCCAACCACACTCACACACTAATTTGACGTTTAACAAAGAACTTAGCAAAAAGTCTAAGAATAAGAATGACTCCATTTATAGGGAAGCTTGTGACCAAAATTGGGCTTTGCTCAATAAATTAAACCAATGGAATGAAGAAGAAGATGATGGATGTGAGGGATTTGGTGAGGTAACACTATTGAGACCACCTTCATTATTTGCTATCTCTGAGTTTTGACAATGAGGGACTAGGCCAAAGGCCTATTATGTGAATTGAAGAAAAGGGAAGACACTAAATATGGGACAAGGCTCTTTTAGTTCTCCAATATTAACAAAATGGAGACTAGTATACTTAGGTTTATTTGATACTTTTCTACAAATGTGTATACATATACACCCACTCATACATTAAACACATAGAATTATATAATCCATGTACATTGGTTTACTTTAAATAATATTTACATTACACTAGAATATAATTTAGTTGGGTACCAATATTCCATAAAACTTATTATTCCAATTCTACATAAATATTAAAATAAACATTTAATAGTAAATATTTATTTATTTAAATTTAATTTCTCTCATATGTTTAAAATACATATTTAATTGCTCCACCACACATCATGATATCACAAAAGGATCTTCCATACAACTTAGCAAATTACATAATTTAAAGCTTACTTTTATCATATAATTTTCTATATATAATAATTTTTCACATTCCAATGTCACACCTTATTTTATATTGAATGAAGAAACCTTATTATATAGAACTACACCTTACTTGATATTGCTCACGATAATTAATGAATAATAATAGAAATTAGTCTATCACATCATGTAATTATTTACTCACTACTAGTACTAATTAATTTCATCCACTTCATCATTAATTTAATTAGTTACTTTCTCATTTCACCACTTTGCCACACTAGGCATAATTTCATAGGCTTAAATTAAGCTTCTCATCACTTCTATCACATTACTCAATTATCACATGCTTATTCAATTAAATGAATTACCACAACTCATGCCATCACTATATATATTTTTATTCAAATAAATATTCAAGCAATCATTATTCTTAATATTAATATTATTTATTTAAAATTCGCGGGTATTACATCCTCCCCCCCCCCCCTTATAAGAATTTCGTCCTCGGAATTGGTACATGGTTACACAAATAAATGGGGATAATCCCTTCACATCTTATCTTCTAATTTCCACGTGGCCTCCTCGGTGACGTGGTTTCGCCAAACTACTTTTACAGAAGATATAACTTTATTTCTTAACTTTTGCTCTTTTCTATATCTAGTATTTGAATATGAATTTCTTCATACGATAGATTTTTCTCTACTTGAATGGGTTCATAGGAGATCACATGTTTATAGTCAGGCTTGTATGGATGTAACACCGAAATGTGAAATACGTTGTGGATGTGTTCATATTCAGGCAGTAAAGCTACCTTGTACACCACTTCGTCTATTCTCCGCAATACTTTGAATGGTTCTATGAACCTCGGACTTAATTTTCCGTTCTTTCCGAATTTGATATTCCCCTTCCATGGAGACACCTTCAAAAACACTAAACTACCAACTTCAAAGCCTCGATTCTGACGATGCAAATCTGCATACTTCTTTTGGCGATCTTGAGCTGCTACCATTCTGGCTCTTATCATCGTTACCACATCGGCCGTTTGTTGAACTAATTCCGGTCCCAAAAGTCATTGTCCTCTGACTTCATCCTAACACAACGATGTTCTACACTTTCTCCCATAAAGAGCTTCATATGGCGACATACCGATACTCGCATGATAGCTATTATTGTAAGTGAATTCTACCAATGGTAAGTGGTCGTCCCAATTCCCTTTGAAGTCCATCACACAAGATATAAGCATGTCCTCCAACGTTTAAATGGTTCGTTCACTCTGCCCATCAGTTTGAAGGTGATAAGCAGTACTTAATCTCAACTGAGTTCCCATTCGTTCTTGTAAGCTTTTCCAAAATTTTAACATGAAACACGGATCTCGATATGAGACAATCGACACCGGCACTCCATGTCGCGATACGATTTCCTTTACATATAAATTTGCTAATTGACTAAGATTGAATCAGATCTTCATGGGTAGAAAATGAGCTGTCTTTGTTAGTCGGTCCACGATAACCCAAATGGCATCATAAACCTTTTGTGTGATCGGAAGTCCAACCACGAAGTCCATCATAATGTGCTCCCATTTTCATTCTAGTATTTCCAGCGGTTGAAGTAGTCCACTTGACCTCTGTTGTTCTGCTTTGACTCTTTGACAAGTAAGACATCTACTAACGCACTATACAACCTCTCATTTCAGATTAGGCCACCAAAGTGTTGTCGAAGATCTCAGTATTTCTTCGTGCCTCCTAGATGAATAGAATAAGTCGTATTGTGTGCTTCGTGCAAGATTTCCTCTCTCAGTTCGGTTATATTTGGTACTCATACTCGACCTTCAAATCTCAATATACCGTCCTTATCCACCTTGAACTTTTATTCTGCATTTTCTACTATTTTCTTCCTTATCTTCTCACATTCTTCATCTTTTCCTTGTGATTCCTTTATTCTATCTAATAACATCGGGTGAGCTTCCATTACGAATAATTATCCTTCCGCTTTTTTGGTTCATCCACCTCTATTTCCAACCTTTCCATTTCTCATATTAACTCCTCCTGAGTTGTCAATTTGAATAACTTCTCCCTTCCTTTTTTACTCAAAGCGTCGACTACGTTTGCTTTTTCTAGGTGATAAAGAATTTCGCAGTCGTAATCCTTAATTAATTCCAACCACCTTTTTTGTCGCATGTTCAACTCCTTCTGTGTGAAGACATATTTCAGACTCTTATGGTCCGTGTATATCTCATATTTTTCTCCATAAAATTAATGCCTCCATATCTTCAACGCAAAAACTACCGCCGCTAACTCCAATCATGGGTAGGGTATCATTTTTCAAAATATTTTAACTGTCGTAACGCATACGCAATGACCTTATCATGTTGCATTAGCACACAACCAAGTCCTTTGTGCGACGCATTACTATACACCACAAATCCTCCCGTATTCCTCTTCCATTAGTAGTAACAAGTGTAGCCTTCTCGGAAGATCTATCATTGAATTATTGAACTATGGAATTCTTGTTCATCAGTGAACGAGGGCATTTCAGAGCTACTAAAGAGTTGTGAGTGAACCGATTCAAATTTTGGACCTAGAGAACCAAGAAACGTCGTGATCGCCAATTGCTCCCGTTGAACTTGCATTTTCATTACATCATTTGTGATAGGAAGCAAAGTATTCATCTCTTCACACATTTTCTTATAATCTGTAAAGAATAAGTCAATGGATGTCTATCTCATGTGGTCCTGTAAAATTTTTGAGAGACATCATATATATGAGAAATATTATTTTTACCAAAATAAAAAACCTCCAAATACTCTTATATTCCCTTAACTGTATCAATATGAGTGACCAAATCCACAATTTGACTATCATAGAATTAAGAAACTAATACAAAATGCAAGCGTCCATCAAGTCTCATTCTTTTGGTGCAACTGTAGAGGGTCGTGTTTGGGTCAAATACTTATCTTGTTCCCTCCCAATCAAACATAAGTAGACAATTTTCTGTCATTGTGGATAATTATGGAGACCCTCTAACTTCTTTTCAGTAAGGCGATTAGAGGATGAAACCACCTTAGTAACCATAGGAGAATTATTCGAAATCATTGTTGTAGACGTCTTTCTTGACTTAGTTATCGTCTTGCACGTATCAAAAACTCAAAAAAAAATATAGTCCTAAAAGTAGTATGCCCTCAAGCCAATCACATTGGATGTGATCAGCATTTACTTTGTAATCTTGTTTATTTATTAATAAGAGAATTTATTTAATACAAAAAGACATTATTTATCCATGTTAATTAGATGAATTAATAAATGTGATAAACCCATAGTTTTGGAGTAATGCTTTTAGAATCATGATGATGATCATGCTAATGGGATATCTAAATTTAAGATAGCTCAAAACTAAAATGTTCCTAATCGTATGGATCACTAATGTGGGGTTACTAATTCCGGATAGATTAATACATTGTGGCGCCCCCAAAATTAGGTATACATCACCCATCTTGGGTCGACACTTACATGGTACGTAATTTAAATACAACTTATTAACATAAGCGCCAGGTATGCAATCGACATAAAGCGTGAGTTTAAATACAAATATAAATCTACTAGATATTATACAAACTCAAACAAAAGTCCTCATTACGATTATTATCACACTATTTTCTGAGAATAGTGAGGACTACTAATGCTATCTTGAGGACCATCACTCGTTTCCCAGACTGGTCCCAAATTTATATTATCATTTCACAGAGAAAAAATTGAAAAAAGGGTGAGCTCAACTAGCCCAAGAAGAAATATTATGACTAAGATAATGCGAGAATAAATTATCAATAGTCTTGATAATATTAAACCGATAAAATACTGATGATAAACCGGTTTAAGCTGCGGTGAATATCTGATCCATTAAAAGAGTCGAGTAGAAAATAAAGTCTACTATCTTTTAGGTTTTAAAGGTTTTTCATCCTTTGTTTATAAATGAGACTCGACTTTAATAAATATTTCACATCATCGAATCACCCCACACTTTACTGACCGAGGATATTCTTTAGTATCACGACCACAATTATTCATGCACTACGGCCGAGAATATTTGTGTATTCATTAATGGTCATGATCATGCCAACAATCGTCCATCAATGCACTACTGACCACCACCGAGGATTTTTATCACATCATTTGTAACATTACGGTCGTGATTACACCGAATAGTCTCTCGGTCATAATCATACCAAGTCCATCATGCACTTCTGAGCCGGATGACTTTCAAAAAAATATAAACATGAGGATGATGACAATGATATAAGAATTGATAAAACAAGTTCAAGAATTATTTTATCCGAGAAATTATTAACGTCAAATTGTCAACACGATCTTGTTTTGTAGAGTAAAATTCAAGAATGATCGGAAGAATATTTCCATGAAAAGATCTTTGGATGAAAAGCAAATATCAAGGATATTCTACTAATTTCATGGAGTATAGAAGTCAAAGTTTTAACCATATTTGGGTATAATAAAGAATGGAATAACAAAAGAAATCACCACCGTAAATGCGATAGGCCTATACAGACGAGTTATTCAGCCAGAATAATAAATAACGGAACGGTCGGTCGTGAAATTCACACCAAAGCGAGGATGTTCCAATGAGAATAATAAAGAGCGGAACCGGTCCGGTGTAAAACACATGAGACGAGGATGTTCCAATGAATAATAAAAGCGGAACGAATCAAGGTGTAAAACACACCTTGACATGAGGATGTTCAGCGAGAATAATAATAAAGGCGGAACCGGTCGGTGTAAAAAAACACATGAGCAGGATGTTCAAAGAATAATAGAAGAATGTCACCAAGTATAGGGTAAAGCAGCGTATCGAGTTATTCCAAGCAGAATAATAAGCGATGGATCATAACAAGCAGTTCTCTTCATGAATAAGAAAGAATAACACTCCTTACATTTGGTAGAGGAGATTGAAATCTGCGGCGGTGTAGTAACAAAATACTCTTCTCTTTCTCTCTTATTCTCTCTATACTTTCTCTCTATAAGCTTGAATGAATTAAGTGAAAATAATGAAGCCCTAGGCCTCTATTTATAGAAGATTTCTAGCTTAGCACTGCAGAGTGTTGAAAAGGCGAGTAAGCGACTTTTGGTTTGGACGCTTTGTAATGTGAAGCGACAAGTGGTTCGGCCTTTTGTAATGTGAAGCGACAAGTGGTTGACGTTCTGGTAAAGGTAATTACTATTAACGAAGGTAAATACTATTCGACGAAGGTAAATACTATTCATGAGGTAATTACTATTCGACGAAGGTAATTACTACTATTGACGAAGGTAAATACTATTCAAAGGTAATTACTATCGGTGAATGTAATTATTATCGACGAAGGTAAATACTATTCACAAGGGTAATTACTATTATTTGAAGGTAATTACTATCGACGAAGGTAAATACTATTGACGAAGAGACTCTTAGATGATAACATATGAGCCCCCCATAAAATAATCAAACTTACCACAAATCATTTTTTTTTCATCAACACATATTTAATCTTTCAACAATTATTAATCATTTATAACTTGTCATCTCAATTATTGATTTAATACTATAACATATTATACAGATGATCTATGACAATAATTGAATCAATAATATAAGAGAGATATGATCGTGAAATTCTTGTAGCGATAATTGAAAGCGTAATTGGTGACTTCTCACGTAAGCATCGATAATCAATCTGAGTGTCTTCTTATGCGACTCTGGCGTATTCTTTGTACTTTTACCCGGGTAGTTCAACAGCTTTTAACGGTAACACCTCCGTAGTTATTTTTATAAAATATTTTTGTCGTTTTCTCGATCAAACAATAATTACATTAGGTGGGTCCTGATGATTGAGCCATTATGCGAATATTCCTAACAAAAAGAATATTCCCAGACCAAACGAATATTTTATAACAACTTGCATACTTTGCAAAATTTATAAATATTACCCTAACTATAACATTATATCAAATTTATTCCATAATATTCAAAATAATATTTATAGAAAAATTCATCTTTATTTATAAAAATTTTGGGGTCTTCTACAACCTCCCTTCTTATGAAATTTAGCCCTCGAAATTAGAGTGCGTACACTGGTATGTCGAAGAGGTAAGGATACCTTGATTTCATTTGATTCTAACTCCCAAGTCATTTCCTCAACATCGTGGTTCCTCCACAAAACTTTGACTTGAGGTATAACCTTGAGCGTAGAATATGTTCCTTCTTATCAAAATTTGAGCAGGAACCTCTTCATACGTCAAATCTTCCGCTATTTAAATGGGTTCTAACTTCGATAATATGGTTGGGTCTTTCACATATTTACGTAACATAGATATGTGAAAAGCGTTATGAACACGAGACATATTTGGCGGAAAGCGAGTCTATAGGCCACAGTTTCTACTCGATCGAGGATTAAAATGGATAGATGAATCGAGGGTTAAGTTTTCCTCTCTTTCCAAATCTTGTAACTCCTTTCCATGGAGCGACTCTTAACAACACATGATCTCTATATCGAATTCCACGTCCTTTCGATGAAGATCGGCATAACTCTTTATCGATTTTGTGAGGTTTTTATCGTTGTCGGATTGTTTGAATCTTTTTAGTAGTCATACGTACCAACTCGGTCCCAACAACGTTGCTTCACC
Organism: Panax quinquefolius; assembly: GCA_020205615.1. Taxonomy (NCBI): domain Eukaryota; kingdom Viridiplantae; phylum Streptophyta; class Magnoliopsida; order Apiales; family Araliaceae; genus Panax; species Panax quinquefolius. The sequence goes on from CM035168.1 coordinate 353,607, forward strand.
CACCTCATCCCGGCATCTTCGGAAGCGACACTTTCTTCCATACAACGCTTGAATGGAGCCATGCCAATACTTGCTTGATAAGCTGTTGTTGTAGGAAAACTCCACCGATGGTAAGAACTTGTCCCAACTCCCTTGAAATCAAGGACCACAGAGTCTTAATAGATCTTCAGAGTTTGAATAGTCCTCTCCGATTGTCCAGGTCGTCGAGGATGATATCTTAGAAGCTAAATCGTAAATGCGTGCCCATAGCTTTTTGCAAACTAACCCAAAATCGTGAAGTGAATCTTGGGTCTCGATCGGAAACTATGGATCTGGCATACCATGCGATCTTACAATCTCGTTTATGTATGCATAAAGCAAGGCGTTCAAGTGTATAAGTTTCTCGTATCGGTAAAAATGAAGCGAGACTTGGTCGACTATCAACAATGACCCAAATCGCATCAATGCCTTGAGAAACCTTAGGAAGGCCGTGCTTGAAATCCATGGTAATGTGCTCCCACTTCCATTACGGAATTTCAAGTGGTTCTGATGGACCTTTTGGTACTTGATGCTCCGCTTTAACTTCGTTGACAAGTTAGACACCTTGAGATAACAAATATTTATCTCTCTCTCTTCGTATTGCTCCACCAAAATGTATACGAATATCATGATACATTTTGGTACTCCCGAGATGGATTGCAAATGGTGTGTGTTGTGTGCCTCCATCATGATATTATACTTTAAATCGTGGTCGTTAGGAACACAAAGTGGAGTTGACTCGAAGTATTCCTTCTTCATCGATTCTTGCTTCGAAGATAGCACCTTCTTGCACTTTCTTCCTCATCGCATCGACTCCAGTGCGTAGCTTGAAGCGACTTTAACTTTATCAATTAAAGTCGGTTTCTACTCGTATACTCGCTATCATCACATGCGTCCACAGAGTATTTAATTCTATCTCCATCCTTTGCAAGTCACACAAAATGGGCCTGCGTTGACAATATCGCTTTTCGTGCTTGCATATGATTTTCTACTCGATCGTCGGCTACCACGTTCGCTTTTCGGGATGGTATTGGATGGTATGATCATAATCTTTCAGCAGTTCAAGCCAGCGTCGTTGTCGCATGTTGAGTTCCTTTTGAGTGAAGAAATATTTGAGGCTTTTATGATCCGTAAAGATCTCCACTTTCTCCCCATACAAGTAATGCCTCCAAATTTTAAGTGCGAAGACAACGGTATTTGCTGACTCTAGATCATGAGTAGGATAATTCCTCTCATATTCTTTGAGTTGTCATGAGGCATAAGGCTATTACTTTTCCATGTTGCATGAGAACACATCCCAACCCTTTGCTAGAAGCATCACACAGATGACAAATCCCTCAAGGCGGATGGTATTGTCGAGCGGTCTTGAAATAAGTCTCCTCTTGAGTTCTTGAAAACTCTTCTCACATTCTTCGCTCCAATAGAACTTTGTATCTTTTGAGAAAATTTGAGTCGATGGAATAGCGATTCGAGAAAATCCTTCCACGAATCTCAGATAATAACCAAATTTAAGCAAGAAAGCTACGTACTTGATCCTTTGATTTAGGTTGTTCCCGACTTTGAATAGCTTGATCTTTCTTTGGGTCGCAGATATTCCATGACTTGATACCGCGTGCCCAAGGAATGCTACTTCTTGAGCGAACTCGCATTTCTTCTTGGCATAAAGCTTATATTCACGAAGCTTTTGGAGTGTCGACCTCAAGTGTTGCTCATGATCTTCGGCTTTTGGAATAAATAAGGATGTCATCGATAAAAGCGACCACAAAGTGATCTAAATATTCCTTGAATACTCGGTTCATCATATCCATGAAAGCGGCGGGAGCATTAGTGATCAAAGGACATGACTAGGAATTCATAATGCCCGTCTCGAGAGTTACGAAAAGCCGTCTTTGGAATGTCGTGATTTCTAATCTTCAATTGGTGATATCCGGAGCGAAGATCGATCTTTGAAAAGAATTTGGCTCCTTGCTATTTGGTCAAACAGGTCATCAATACGTGGCAATGGATACCTATTTTTGATGGTGACGTGATTGACTCCAGATAATCAATACAAAGTCGCATACTCCATCTTTCTTCTTCACGAATAGAGCAGGAGCACCCCAAGGAGAAGTACTAGGACGAATAAAGCCGATGTCTAACAATTCCTGCGGTTGGGTCTTTAACTCACGAAGTTGATAGAGCCATTCGATATGGGGCTTTGGAAATAGGTTTTGTCTGGGTTCAAGGTCGATACAAAATTCAATTTCACGCTCTGAGGGGTAGGCAGGAAGTTCTTGAGGGAATCGTCGGAAATTTATTAACAATAGGAATATCGTTAAAAAGCGGCGTATTTTATTTAAATCGTGACATGAGCTAAGAAAGCTTGACATCCGTTTTTCAATAAGCGAATAGCTTTATGGCTTGAGATGGCCGTGATTGATTTTAATGGTTTGGTCGTTTGAATTCGCATAATAGGTTGATTAGGAATATGAAAGCTAATGACCTTACGAAAACAATCAATTTTTGCATGATAAGTAGTTAACGATCGATCCACAGAATCACGTCAAATGCAAGTATTTTTAATGAAATAAGATCGACGGGTAATGTGAAGTGCAGATTTGAACCAAACAAGACTTATAAGCGAGTGGATGTAATGAAGGTTTCTCCCAGCGGAGTTTCCACAGATAAGTCAAAGTCTAATTTCTCTCGAGTCAAATTTAATCGATGGCGCCAAGTAGGAGAAATAAAAGAATGGGTAGAAGCCGGTATCAAATAAAGTATAGACTTCATTAGAGTTTATGATAAGCTTACGTGATGACCTCATTCGGAGTTCCTTGCTCTTTGGGAGGTCATGACAAATGCTCTCCCTTGCACTTCTAGGTTTTGAATTTTACAGGATGGCCTTTGGTGCCTCCATCTAGCTGAATTTGTCTTGATGGACAAAATCGAGCTAAATGACCTTCTCTTCCACAATTATAACATGCTTTGAATGGCATGGCTTGATTTGGTGATGTGTCCCTCTCTCTCGCATTTGAAGCATATGATAGGTGGTCTTTCTCCTTCCTTAACAATGGGTCTTTGGTCTTGGCGTCTTTCCATCATTGTTGAATCTCCTTTTCTTGAAATGTCCATTCTTATTGTTTTGGCCTTGATTACCATAGAAGTGGTTACCATATCTGGCTTTGTTGATTCCCTCACGCTTGTTGTCACCAGCCTCGATGACTATTCTCATTTGGTATTATAATTTTTCTTAAATTTTGCTCTCTTTTAGTTGCGTTGACTCATTATCGCTCCACTAAGCTGAGCCCTATTTACAACATCCGAATACAAACACGGTTTATGAAATAAGATGTTGGCGTATCTCAAACTTCAAACCTCTTAAAAACATTCGCGCCATTCTCTCTTCATTATCCACCAAGTGGGATATATGGCCGTGATAACTCATAAATTTTGCCTCGTATTGCGACACGGTCGTATTGTTTTGTTCGACTTGATAAACTCCACCTCCTTCGTGTGGCGAATACTTTCGAGGAAAGTATTTGTCGTTGAACGACTCTGGAACTTCTCCCAGAGATATCTTGATGCAATTTGGTTGAGTACGTTTCTGGAATTCCACGATAATCCTCTCGCGCATGACATAAAAGCGTGAAGGGAACCTTTTTGCTCCTCGGAGCATCCCAAGACATCAAATATCTTGGTAATCTGCTTTATCCATGCTTCCAGCGAAGTGGTTTTGGCTCTCCCTTAAACTCCGGTGGTCCAGCTCCTTAAATTGTTTAGCGGTGGCCAGCGAGAGTTTCCGTGTTTCCACCTACGTTTTGGGCGAGGAGTCGCTCTACTTTCTTTGTTGCATAAATTGCATAAAGCCTCGAACATTTGATCATTCGTCGTTTGGTCGGTGTTGTTGTTTCACATGAGGATTATCGCCTTCTGATGCACATTATCACGATTATTGATATGTGGTGAATCAGCAATCGCTGCGCTCCATTGCTATTCTCAACATTCTCGGATGTCATTTTTGAATCGCCACAAAACAAAAGGTTAATTGACGTGTAACAAATTATCCCTATCTTGACCAACCAATAAAATATCACATAAACTTAGGTAGGTCATACTAGCGAAGGTATTCCCGTCTCTCCCTCACTAGTACTATTCTCACATCTTAGCGAGGATCATATCCTAAGCTCGATACCTGTTGTGGCGCCCCAAAATTAGGTATACATCACCCATCTTGGGTGCGACACTTACGTAGTGCAATTTAAATACAACTTATTAACATAAGCGTAAGTATGCAATACGACATAAGCGTGAGTTTAAATACAAATATAAATCTACTAGATATTATACAAACTCAAACAAAAAGTCCTCATTCTGATTATTATCACTTTATTTTACGAATAGTGAGGACTACTAATGCTATCTTGGGACCATCACTCGTTTCCCAGGCTCGTCCCATTATATTATCATTTCTGAAGAGAAACGGTGAAAGAAAGGGTGAGCTCAACTAGCCCGATGAAATATTATGACTAAGATAATGCGAGAATAAATTATCAATAGTCTTGATAATGTTAAAGCGATAAAATACAATAAACTGACGGTTTAAGCTGCGTGAATGAATATCACGATCCATTAAAAAGTCAGTAGAAAATAAAATCTACTATCTTTTAGGTTTTAAAGGTTTTCATCCTTTGTTTATATATTTGAGACTCGACTTTAATAAATATTCACATCATCGAATCACCCACACTTTTCTGACCGAGGATATTCTTTAGTATCACGACCACAATTATTCATGCACTACGGGCGAGAATATTTGTGTATTCATTAATGGTCATGATCATGCCAACAATTGTCCATCGATGCACTACTGTACTTTGAGATTTTTTTTATCACATCATTTTGTAACATTACGGTCATGATTACAAGAATAGTCTCTACGGTCATAATCATACCAAGTCATCATCTATTACTTCTGTGCCACGGATGACTTTCAAAAAAAAAATATAAACATGAGGATGATGACAATGATATAAGAATTCAATAAAACAAGTTCAAGAATTATTTTATCCGGGAAATTATTAACGTCCAAATTGTCAACGTGATCTTTGTTTTGTAGAGTAAAATTCAAGAATGATCGGGAAGAATATTTCCATGAAAAGAATCTTTGGATGAAACGCGAAATATCGAGGATATTCTACTAATTTCATGGAGTATAGAAGTCAAAGTTTTAACCATTTGGGTATAATAAAGAATGGAATAACAAAAGAAATCACCAATGCATGCGATAGGAATAATAAATATGAACGAGGTTATTCAATGAGAATAATAAATAACGGAACGGTCGGTGAAATTCACAAGCGGGATGTTCCAACAGAATAATAAAGGCGGAACAGGTCGGTGTAAAACACATGACAGGATGTTCCAGCGAGAATAATAAAAGCGGAACCGGTCGGGTGTAAAACACATGACAGGATGTTCCAGCGAGAATAATAAAAAGCGGAACCGGTGGGTGTAAAAACACATGCACAGGATGTTCAGCGAGAATAATAGAAGAATGTCACCAAGTATAGGGTAAGCGCGTATCGAGGTTATTCCAATGAGAATAATAAGCGATGGAATAACAACAGTTCTCTTCATGAATAAGAAAGAATAACACTCCTTACATTTGGTAGGAGATTGAATCTGCGGATGTAGTAACAAAATACTCTTCTTCTTTCTCTCTTATTCTCTCTATACTTTCTCTCTCTATAGCTTGAATGAATTAAGTGAAAATAATGAAGCCCTAGGCCTCTATTTATAGAAGATTTCTAGCTTTTTCTTGCTTAGTGTGAAAAGCGAGTGGCTTGACGACGGTGGTTTGGCCTTTGTAATGTGAAGCGAACAAGTGGTTCGGCGCTTTTGTAATGTGAAGCGACAAGTGGTTGACGTCTGGTAAAGGTAATTACTATTAACGAAGGTAAATACTATTGACGAAGGTAAATACTATTCACAAGGGTAATTACTATTGTGAAGGTAATTCTTATTGCGAAGGTAAATACTATTCACAAGAGGTAATTACTATTGTGAATGTAATTATTATTGTGAAGGTAAATACTATTCACAAGGGTAATTACTATTGGCGAAGGTAATTTATTATTGACGAAGGTAAATACTATTGATGAAGAGACTCTTAGATGATAACATATGAGCCCCCATAAAATAATCAAACTTACCACAAATCATTTTTTTTTCATCAACACATATTTAATCTTTCAACAATTATTAATCATTTATAACTTGTCATCTCAATTATTGATTTAATACTATAACATATTATACGAGATGATCTTATGACAATAATTGAATCAATAATATAAGAGATATGATCGTAATTATTGTAGCATGATAATTGAGCATAGGTGAGTGACTTCTCAGCGTAAGCATCGATAATCAATCTAGTGTCTTACTTGCACATTACAGCGTATTCTTGTACTTTTACCAAGGGTAGTTCAGCAGTTTTAACGGTAACACCTCCGTAGTTATTTTTATAAAATATTTTTGTCGTTTTCTCAATCCGACAATAATTACATTAATGGGGTCCACTGATGATTGAGCCATTATACGAATATTCCCTACAAAAAAGAATATTCCCGACCAAACGAATATTTTATAACAACTTGCATACTTTGCAAAATTTATAAATATTACCCACAACTATAACATTATATCAAATTTATTCCATAATATTCAAAAATAATATTTATAGAAAAATTCATCTTTATTTATAAAATTTTTGGGTCTTACATACATACTATGTTTGCTCATTGAAGAGGATGATTGATCTCATAATCATTTGTGTGGAGACACTAAACAAGTATTGTGACGCCCCTAAAATAGGTATACATTACCCATTCTGAGTCGCCAAATACATGGTACAGAAAACAACTACAACTTTATTAATACAATTATCGTACAAAATACGACAACATATATACTGTGAGTTTAAATACAAATATTGTCTTTTAGATAATATCCACACTCAAATAAGTCCTCATTACAATTATTGATACACTATTTTACAAAATAGTGAGGACTTCTAAAACAACCGACTTGAAATATCACTCCACACCCCGACTAGTTCCCGCTATATTCTCGCCTCCTGAGAAGAAAAATGGAACAAAAAGGAAAAGAGTGAGCTCAACTAGCCCAGTAAAGAATATTATGACTAAGATAATGTAGAACAAATTATCGTTAGCCTTCAATAAATCAGATAAAATATAATGGACAACCAGTTTTAGATCAATATTCGCAACAGAAATAACAATTCATTAGAAGAGTTAAGTAGAGAATGAAATCTACTATCATCTATGAATTTAAAATTTTATCATCAATATTTTATCCTTGTAACATCAATCAATATACATCTTGAATTAAATATTCATCTTTGCACTACGGGCCAAAGATATTCATTTGTATCACCAGTTGGTCATGTTCATCTCAACACTTGTTCATCTTTGCACAACGGGCCAAAGTTATTCATCAGGTAATCATTCATCTTTGCACTACAGGCTAAAGATATTCAGTTATATCACCATTTAGGATTGAGGATGATGAAAAATATCTTAAAGAAAACGAATCAGAGATTAGGGATTCTTACTTTAGTTTATCCAAGTTCAAAAATACTCCATAATAATCAATTGTAGAGCAAAATTTAAGAATGAAGATCAAAACATGGATACAATCAAAGATAGTAACCATAATAGACAACTTGAACAAAGAAAAGAAAATTTTATTTTTCTGTGAATAGTGTCATATTCGTGAATAGTGCCCTATACGTGAATAGTAATCTCGACACGAAAAGGTAGAAATTCCATAAGAAAAATCATACTTCGTGAATAGTACTCGTAAATAGTACCGTATTCATGTCGTATAAGTGAATAGTGCCATATACGTGAATAGTAACCTCGACATGAACAGGTAAAAATTTTATAATAAAATTCATACCAAGATTTCGGTATAATGATATTGAAAGAATAACATCATTTACGAAGAAAATAACATCCCTTACCTCAAAAAAATAGTACTTCTGGCTGGAATATCAGATATAATGCTGAAAGAAACTTGCACCATATAGCAACACTCAAAGTATCTAAATACTCACAAAAATATGCTCGATATTATATAGAGAGAAAACTTCAGATTCTGGTGTGATTTTCAATTTTAACCTAAGCACCCTATTTATAGGAAAATGCTTAGAACACCAAAGCAGAAAATTTAATGAAATATTATTATTTATTAAAAAATTTCCTACGCACACTTTGAAAATCTGATTTCAGAATTTTACACCAACCAGTGGGGCCCACCAACACACAAAACATGTTTTTATCATTTAATGCAACAAAATTAATTCGGACCCAATATTCTAGAACTTTAATAATTTATAATAAATAGTTCTTTTATCAGAAAAATATAAATTTTATGTCCATTCCATAGAAAATTTAATTCTCTACAACTTTGTAGAAGAAAGTTTTCCCAAATTCTAAATGAAAAATGACCAAAATCCACATACGGACGAACTTGCAGGCTATAATCAAATTTTAGTCAAAAATGGGGCCCACCAACATGTTTAACATGTTTTTAACATTTATTGTAACAAAAATACTCTTCCTCCTCATTTATTCATATATCGCACATTCATTATAAAAATATCACCGTTATTATATTATTATATTATCACATTATACATTTTTATTGTAATATAATAATATAGATAAAATATCAATTTTCAACAATTGTCACTTTTCCAAAAATTCCTCCATTCCGACAAAATACTGATAAAACACCTCAGCATTAATTCCTTCATTTATATCCACATAAAATAAATATTTTCTTATCATTATTATCAATAATTAATTATTCACAAATAATATTACAGAATCACAATAATGACAACTAGGTCGTTCCCAAGAAAGAGGGGGCTTTCCAATAAGGATTTCTCCTTGCTGGCGTGCAATTAGGTGACCAAATCTCTTTCCTAGACAGAATATGACGCCCCCAAAATAGGTATACAACACCCATTTTGAGTCGTCAATAACATAGTACAGAAATAACTATAACTTTATTAATATAACATAAAAACTGTGAGTTTAAAAACAAATATTGTCTTCTAGACAATATCAACACTCAAATAAGTCCTCATTACAATTATTAATATATTATTTTACAAAAATGGTGAGGACTACTAAAATAACTCTCTAGAACCATCATTCCACACCTCAACTAGAACTCGCTACATTCTCGCCTCCTGAGAAGAAAAATGGAACAAAAAGGAAAAGCGTGAGCTCAACTAGCTCAGTAAAGAATATTATGACTAAGATAATATAGAACAAATTATCGTTAGTCTTCAATAGGGAAAAATCTGATAAAATACAATAGACAACAAGTTTCAGATCAATATTTGCAGCGAAAATGATAATTCATAGATGAGTTCAAAAGAACGAATATTAAGGATTCGTACTTTAAACAATCCGAGTTCAAAAATACTTTATAAATAATCATAGTGAAGTAAAATTTAAGAATGATCAAAACATGGATACAATCAAAGCTAGTATCCATAATAGATATTTTAGACAAAAAATGAAAATTTAATTTTTCTGTGAATAGTGTCAGATTCGTATTAATAAATAGATATCGTATCGTGAATAGTGTTGTATACATGAATAGTAACCCCGAGACACTAAAAGACAAGAATTTCACAAGAAAATACTATCAATATTTAAGCATAATGATATTGAAAGAAATAATATCATTTTTAAAAAATAATATCCCTTACCTCGAAAAGAATAGTACTTACATTTGGAATATAGGATATACGTATTTGAAGGAACTTGCACCATATAGCAACACTCAAAGTATCAAAATACTCACAAGAATAAACTCGATAATATAGAGAGAAAACTTGAGTTTACGGTGTGATTTTTAATTCTAACCTAAGCACCTATTTATATGAAAATACTTTAGAACAAAGCGAGAAAATTTAATAAAATATTATTATATTTATAAAATTATCACGCCCACCTTTGAAATCTGATTTCAGCTCATTTATAACACATGTGAGACCCACTCATCTCATCAAAAACGTTTTTCTTGAAAAACATAATTAAAACTTTCAAAAATCAATTATTCTAGAACTTTGAAACTTCAATAATTCATAATAAATAGCCCTTTTGTAAGAAAAATTCGAACCTTATGTCTTTTCCATAGGAAATTCCATTATCTACAACTTTGTAAGTTTAAGTTTTTCCAAATTCCAATCAAAAATTGACCAAAATTCACATACGGACGATTTTGTAGGCTATAATCAAATTTCAGTCAAGAAATGTGGTCCACAAACATGAAAAACATGTTTTAAATATTTTTAGTAACAAAAATACTCCTCATCATAAACTCATATATCCCACATTTATTGTAAAAATATCACCATTATTATATTATTAAAATATAATAATATATTTAAATGAATTATTTATCAGAAAAGATAATATCAATTTTTCAACAATTGTCACTTTAAAATTTTCTCCATCTATATCTACATAAAATGAATATTTTCCTTATCATATAAATCAATAATTAATTATTCATAAATAATATTATAGAATCACAATCTTTGGAAGTCGTTCACCAGGAAAGAGGGGCTTTCGATAAGGATTTCTCACTACTTGGTTGGCGCATGATTAGATGACCAAACCTCTCCTTAAGCAGAACTTTCTAGACATTGCCAATAATGTTATCTAATAATATTATTCAAATAATATGAATTATTGATCGATAATGAAAATCTTATGTAGTGATAATTATTGAAACAACGATAATATAAAATATCAACGTAGCAATTATTGAATCGATAAAATAAAATATTGAGCGATAATTCATGTAACAATTATTGAGTAGTTCCTTCTTACGTAAGAATCAATAATTGGTGCAATCTTGCAAAAGCTATTCTTATTTTTAACCATAGGGTATTCCAGCAGTATTACTTGGTAACAACTTCTGTAGTTATTTATAAACAACTTATACTTGTCATTTTCTTCACCCAATCGCTTTCCATTATGGGGCCCACACAAAGCTGCGCCGTCGTACGAATATTCCCCTACAATAAGAATATTCCACGACCAAACTAATATTCCCCGATAACAATGAATATTTTATAACCACTTTCTTATTTAAAATATTTGCGCATTTTACCCATAACTAACCACATTAATCAAATCAACCCTTACTATTTCAAAATAAAAAATAGAGAAAATTCAATTTCATTAATAATAAGTTGGGGTCTTACTGACCTCCCTCCTTATGAAATTTCGTCCTCGAAATTGGACGTACGATACTGGTGTTTGAAAAGGTGAGGATACTCGCTTTCATTTCCGTTCCAACTCCCGGTCATTTCCTCATAGCATGGTTCCTCCACAAAACTTTGACTTATGGTATGACCTTTTGTCGCGTAGGTCATGCTCCTTCCTATCCAAGATCTTGATAGGTACCTCTTCGTACGTTAAGTCTTGGCTATCTCGTCGGTTCTAACTTCGATAACGTGGTTCGGGTCTTTCACATATTTACGTAAGCGGAGATATATGGAAAACATTATGAACACGAGACATACTTGGAGGTAATGTAGCGAGTCTATAGGCTACATTTCCTACTTGGTCAAGAATCGAAATGGACCGATAAATCGTGGATTGAACTTTTCTCTCTTCCCAAATCTTGTAACTCCCTTCCATGGAGCAAAAGCGTAACAATACATGATCCCCGATACTAAATTCCATATCCTTTCGATGAAGATCCGCATAACTCTTTTGTCGATCTGTGCCATTTTTATATCGTTGTCGAATCATTTAGATCTTTTCCGTAGTCATACGTACCAACTCGGGTCCCAACAATGTTGCGTCATCCACCTCATCCCAATATCTTTGGAAGCGACACTTTTGTCCATATAATGCTTTAAATGGAGCCCACTATACTTGCACGATAGCTGTTGTTGTAGGAGAATTCCACCAATGATAAATACTTATCAACTCCTTTGAAGTCAGGACACGAGTCTTAATAGATCTTCAAGAGTTTGAATAGTCCTCTCGATTGTCCGTCCATTTGAGGATGGTATGCAGAAGCCCAGATAAATGTAAATTTGTGCCCATAGCTTTTGCAAACTAACCCAAAATTGTGAAGTGAATCTTGGGTCGTGATCCGAAACTATGGATCTTGGCATGCCATGCAATCTCACAATCTCATTTACATACATATGAAGCAAGGCGTTCGAGGAATAAGTCTCCGTATCGGTGAGAAATGAGCAAACTTGGTTAATCTATCAACAATAACCCAAATAACATATTTATATCTTGAGAAACCGTGGGAAGACCGTAATGAAATCCATGGTAATGTGTTCCCACTTCCATTTTGGAATCTCAAGTGGTTGCAATGGACCCTTTAGTACTTGATGCTCGCCTTTACGTTGACAAGTTAAACATCTCGAGATAAACTTTGCAATCTCTCTCTTCGTATTGTTCCACCAAAATGTATGTCGAAGATCACGATACATTTTGGTACTTCGAGATGGATTGCAAATGGTGTATTATGTGACTCCGTCATGATCTTGTATTTCAAATCGAGTCGTTAAGAATCTGAAAGTGCAGAGTGGACTCAAAGTATTCCTTCTTTATCGATTCTTGCTTAGGAATAGCACCTTCTTGTACTTTCTTCTTCATACGTATCGACTCACGATTACGTGGCTTGACGCTTTAACTCGACTTAACTTTATCGATTAAAGTTGGTTTCTGGGTCTTGATATCTTGACATCATCGGCCTTTTCGTTCCTACATATGATCTTCTTACTCAACGTGCGTCGGCTACCACGTTTGCTTTTTCGGGATGGTATTGAATGGTGTGGTCTAATCTTTTAACGGCTTCGAGCTAGCGTCGTTCTTAGCGTGTTGAGTTCCTTTTGGGTGAAGAAATATTTGAGGCTTTTATGGTGCGAATATATCTCCACTTTCTCCCCATATAGATAGTGCCTCCGGATCTTTGGTGTGAAGGCGGCTGCGCATGACTCTAAATCATGAGTAGGATAATTCCTCTCATATTCTTTAAGTTGTCGCGAGGCATAGGCTATGACTTTCCCATATTGCATGAGAACACATCTAACCCTTTTCACTGAAGCATCATTTGTGAATAACAAATCCATCAAACCGGATGGTATTGTCGAGCAGCAATAGAAATGAGTCTCCTCTTAAGCTCTTGGAAACTCTTCTCGAATTCCTCGCTCCATATGAATTTTGTATCTTTTTCGAGTTAAATTTGAGTTAATGGAGTAGCGATTGAGAAAATCCTTCCACAAATCTCGATAATAACCATTAAACCTAGAAAGCTACGTACTTGGTCATGGAATTTGGTTGCTCCCAACTTTGTATTGCTTGATCTTCATAGGAATTGAGCAGATACTCCATGTTTTGACACCCATGCCCGAGGAATGTTACTTCCTCAAGCGCGAACGCATTTCTTCAACTTGGCATATAGCTTGTTTTCACGAAGCCTTTTGAGTACCGAGCTTCAAATGGTGCTCATGATCTTCACGACTTTTGGAATATATGAGGATGTCATGATAAAGACAACAATGACGAATGATCAAATAATCCTTGAATACTCGGTTTATCATATCCATGAAAAGCGTAGTAGGAGTATTAGTCGATCAAAAGACATGACTAAGAATTCATAATGCCGTCTTAGAGGTTACGAAGGCGGTCTTTGGAATATCCTCGGTTATAATCTTTGGTGATGATATCCGAATGAAGATCGATCTTTGAGAAGAATTGTGCTCCTTGCAACTTGTCAAGCAGGTCATCAATACGAGGTAGAGGATACCTATTCTTGATGGTGACATGGTTCGATTCAGATAGTCAATACAAAGTCGCATACTCCGTCTTTCTTCTTTACAAATAAAATAGGAGCACCCCGAGGAGATGTCTTGGGGGCAGAATGAAAGCGATGTCCAACAATTCACGTAGTTGGACCTTTAACTCTGAAGTTCAATAGGAGCCATTTGATATGGGGTTTTAGAAATGGGCTTTATGCGGGTTCAAGATCGATAAAAATTCAACTTCACGTTACGGGGTAGGCAAGGAAGTTCTTGAAATCGTCGGAAATTTACTAACAACGGAATATTATTCAAATCGGCGTGTCTTTATTCAAATCCATAACATGGGCTAAGAAAGCTTGACATCCAGTTTTTCAATAAGCGAATAGCTTTATGACTTGATATAGCGGTGATTGATTTTAGTGGTTTAGTTGCTTGAATTTGTAAAAGCAGGTTGGTTAGGAATATGAAAACTATGACCTTACGAAAACAATCAATTTTGGCATGATGAGTAGTTAACGATCGATCCTAAAATCACATCAAAAGCAAATATCTTTAAAGAGATAAGATCAGCGGGTAATGTGATGGTGTCGACTTGGATCAAACAAGATTTATAAGCGAGTGGATGTGATGAAAGTTTCTCTATGAGTCTCCACGAGATAAATCAAAGTCTAATTTCTCGGAGTTAAGTTTAAATGTTGAGCACAGCGAGGAGAGATAAATGAATGGGTAGCATGGGGTATCTAGTAAGGTATAAACTCAGTGAGAATTTATGATTAGCTTACCGTGATCACCTCGTTTAAGTTCTCGTATTTTGACCGATCGCGACAAAGCGCTCTTCCGAGGAACCATTGACTTTGACTTTTGGGACGACCTTTTGAGTCACCATCCCCATTGGACTTGGTTTCTTTCTAAATACAATCTCGGCGATATGTCCTTCTTTTCCACAATTATAGCATACCTTGGTTATTGTGTGGGCGGTTTGGTGATATGTCCCTCTTTTCAACATTTATAGCATCTGACCGGTGGTCGTTCTCCTCCATAGAACCGATTCTTTTGTTGGTCTTTGGCGTCTTCACATGGTTATTGTTGAATCTCCTCTTTTAAAATCTCCCCCAGGCTTCGCTTCTTCTATTTTCATGGTGATGATTACCACGGAGTGGTTACCATTTTTGTCAAGTATTTTTCTTTCTCATTTGGTTATCATTGTTACGATAATTTGCTTTATCACGCGGTATGATCTGGTTGTGGTCCCTCGGTTGAGCGTACTTTCGTTATCTCGCTCTAATAATTGAGCCCTATTGACAACATCTGAATAGAGAGAAAATTTATGAGAAATGAGATATTGGCGTATCTCGGGTTTCAAACCTCTCGAAACATCCGCGTCATCGTTCCTCATTCTCCAACAAATGAGGTGAACACGGATAACTCTGCAAACTTTTGCCTCGTCTTTTGGGACTTCGTCGTTTTGTTTTTTCGATCTAATAAACTCCACTTCCTTCGTATAGCCGAATACTTTCGAGGAAAGTACTTGTCATTGAACGATTCTAAATGTCTCCCAAGACATCTTTGAGTAATTTGGATGAGTGCGCTTCACTGATTCCCACGATAATCTGCCTCATTCACGGAACATAAAGGTGGCGAATGGAACTTCTGTTCTCCGTGCATCCCAAGACATCGAATATCTTGGTAATTTGTTTGACCCACGTTTACGCCTTAATCGGATCCGGCTTTCCCTAGAATTATGGTGGTCCCGACTCTTTGAAGCGCTTTGGTTTGTGACAAAGCGTGCGTTGTTATCATTTCCACTGTATTTTGTCCACGATTCTCCTTATGCGATTTTGCATGAGCTGCAAAAAGCTTCTAAACATTCCGTCGTTCATAAATACGATTAGTGGTGTTGTTTACGGGGAGGAACATTGTCGACTGTTGCGTTCTCCTCGTTGGTGAGTAAAGGTGTCTCCACGGTCTCATTTACTCCTATTGTTAACATTCTCGGTTGCCATTCTCAAATCTTGCCATAAAACAAAGGTTAATTGAAGAAATTAACATATCACATAATATCCCTATATTACGATTGACCAACAAATAAGCTTAGGTAGGACACTTTAGCGAAGGATTTACTCGTCTCTCCCTCTAGTTTTATTCCCGATCTCGCTTGGAGATCATATCCCTAGCTACGATACCAACTATGGCGCCCCCAAAATAGGTATACATCACCCATTTTGAGTCGTCAATAACATGGTACGAAGCAACTACAACTTTATTAATATAACATAAAAATTGTGAGTTTAAATACAAATATTGTCTTACAGACAATATCAACACTCAAATAAGTCCTCATTACAATTATTGATACATTATTTTACAAAATGGTGAGAACTACTAAAAATAACTCTCTAGAACCATCATTCCATACCGGCTAGTACTCATTTACATTCTGCGCCTCACTAAGAAGAAAAATGGAACAAAAAGGAAAAGGGTGAGCTCAACTAGCTCGATAAAGAATATTATGACTAAGATAATATAGAACAAATTATCGTTAGTCTTGATAAGGAAAAATCGATAAAATACAATGAGCAACAAGTTTTGAGGATCAATATTTGCGTGAAAATAATAATTCATAGATGAGTTACGTAGAGAATGAAATCTACTATAATCTATGAATTTTAAAGTCCATCATCGATATTTTATCCTATAACATCAATCGATATACATCTTGAATCAAATATTCATCTTTGCACTCTGAGCCCAAAGATATTCATCGATTGGTTATGTTAAATCTCAACACTTGTTCATCTTTGCACTCTGGGCGAAGATATTCATCAAAAAATCATTCATCTTTGCCTTCTGGGCGAAGATATTGATAATATCATCATTTAGGGTGAGGATGATGAAAAATATTTTAAAGAAAAGCGAATCGAGTGAAACAAAAGAACAAATATTAAGGATTAAGTACTTTAAACAATCAAGTTCAAAAATACTTCATAAATAATCATAGTGAAGTAAAATTCAAGAATGATCAAAACATGGATACAATCAAAGCTAGTATCCATAATAGATATTTTAGAAAAAAAATTTTTTTTTTGTGAATAGTCTTAAGTATTAAGTGAATAATCAGTATATCGTGAATAGTAAGTATCACGTGAATATTAACTTGACACTAAAAGACAAAAATTTCACAAAAAAATCTTATCAATATTTTGACATAATGATATTGAAAGAAATAATATCATTTTAAAAAAAAAATAATATCACTTACCTCGAAAAGAATAGTATACATTTGGAATATCAAATATAATCTTTGAATGAACTTTACATATATAGCAACACTCAAAGTATCAAAATACTCACAAGAATAATCGTTCGATAATATAGAGAGAAAACTTGATTTACGGTGTGATTTTCAATTCTAACCTAAGCACCTATTTATAGGAAAATCTTTAGAACACAAAGCGAAAATTTAATAAAATATTATTATATTTATAAAATTATCATGCCCACCTTTGAAATCTGATTTTAGCTCATTTATAACACATGTGAGGCCACTCATCTCATCAAAAAACATTTTTCTTGAAAAAATAATTAAAACTTTCAAAAATCAATTATTACGGAACTTGAAACTTGATAATTCATAATAAATAGTCCTTTTATCAGAAAAATTTGAACCTTATGTCTTTTCCATAGGAAATTCCATTCTCTACAACTTTGTAAGTTTAAGTTTTCCAAATTTCAAGCGAGAAATTGGTTGAAATCCATATCTGACGCGATTTCGGTATAATCAAATTTTAAGTCGAGAAATGTGGTCCTGCAAATATGAAAAACATGTTTTAAATATTTTTATTAACAAAAATACTCTTCCTCCTCATATACTCATATATCCCACATTCATTGTAAAAATATCACCATTATTATATTATTAAAATATAATAATATATTTAAATGAATTATTTATCGGAAAAGATAAATATCAATTTTTAACAATTGTCACTTTAAAATTTTCTCCATCTATATCCACATAAAATGAATATTTTCCTTATCATATAAATCAATAATTAATTATTCACAAATAATATTATAGAATCAATAATGAAACCGGTAGTTTCGAGGATAGATGGGGCTTTCAATAAGGATTTCTCCCTTCTTTGGTATGTTGATTAGATGACCAAACCTCTCCTTAGAACGAGAACTTTCTAGATATTGCAATAATGTTATCTAATAATATTATTCAAATAATATGAATTATTGATCGATAATAGATAAAATATTGTGTAGTGACAATTATTGAAACAACGATAATATAAAATATCAACGTAGCAATTATTGAATCAATAAAATAAAATATTGAATAAAGAATTTGCTTAAGACCCGGTTTTTATAAATAAAGATGAATTTTCTATAAATATTATTTTTGAATATTATGGAATAATTTGATATAATGTTATAGTTGTGGGTAATATTTATAAATTTTGCAAAGTATCTGAGTGGTTATATTATATTAGATTGGTGGAGAATATTCGGTTTAGCGAGGGAATATTAAATCAGCAGCTCAATCATTGGTGGACCCTATGAAATTATTGTCGGATTGAAAAAAGACAAAAATATTTTATTGAAATAACGGCGGAAGTTTTCTGGTTGATCTTGTTGAACTACTCGGTAGTAAAAATGCGATGTCATTGTGGTTGCGTAGTAGCCTTGCGGTATTGATTATTGATCTTTATGTGAAGTCACTTAGTTTGATTCCATTATTGTCGATTAATAATATGAATTATTATAGCGATAATGGCGTTTTGTTTTATTAGTATTATTAGCGTAATAAAAGCGAAACATCTTTATATAAAGCAGAATACTTTATTAAAGTTATTTTATAAATAAAATATATTATATTTTATTATGCGTAGTGTTTTGTAGTGTTTTGCATAGTGTTTTGCATAGTGTTTGCATAGTAAAATGTTTTTATATAAATAGAATATATTATATTTTATTTAAAAGATTTTTCTTTAAATATGGATAGTCAGTTAAAGTAAATCGATACAGATAGTTCATGGATTAATTCTTATCATTCCATTTTCTATAAATAGAAGCTCGTTTCCTTCATTATTTTCTTACGAATTCATTGAAACTAGAGAGAATTATAGAGAGAAGCTATAGAGAGAAAGTTATAGAAAGAAGAAGAGTATTACTTTACTTCTCTTTACTTCTATATTAGGTTCTTTTCACGGTAAGGGGTGTTATTCTTTCTTCTTGAAGAGAACTTACATTATTCCATTCATTATTATTACATTGGAATAACTTTTGTAAAAAGTGGCGTTATACATAACTTTTGTATCTGTGGTATACCTATCTTGGTGAAATCTTATGTTATTCCATTGCTTATTATTACATTGGAATAACTTTTTTGTATCTGTGATCTACCTATACTTGGTGACATTCTTTATTATTACATTGGAACATCACATGCATGTGTTTTACAGGACTGGTTAAAATCTTTATTATTGATACATTGGAACATCACATGCGTGTGTTTTACAGGACTGGTTTCCGATTTTATTATTATTACATTTGGAACATCACATGCGTGTGTTTTACAGGACTGGTTAAAATCTTTATCATTACATTGGAATATCTATACGTCATGTGTTTTACAGGATGCAGTTCCATCTTTATTATTACATTGGAACATCAGCCGATTGGAATTTTTCACGACACTGGTTTAGTTATTATTATTACATTGGAATAACTTTTTGTCATCTGCAATCTGCGTGCGTGGTGATTTCTTTTGTTATTCCATTCTTTATTATACCCGGTTGGTTAAAACTTTGACTTTATACTCCATGAAATTAGTAGAATATCCTTGATATTTGCGTTTCATCGATATCTTTTCATGGAAATATTCTTACGATCATTCTTGAATTTTACTCTAAAAGAAGTATCGTGTTGACAGTTTGGACGTTAAAAATTCTGGATATAAATAATTCTTGAACTTGTTTTATTGAATTCTTATATCATTGTCATCATCCTCATTTTATATTTTTTTAAAGTCATACATGGCTGTAGAGCATGGATGGACTTGGTATGATTATGACCGGGGATTATTCGGTGTAATCATGGTAGTAATGTTACAAATGATGTGGTAAAAAAAAAAAAAATCCTCGATTGGTAGTAGTGCATTGATGGGCGATTGTTGGCATGATCATGACCATTAATGAATACTGAACTATTCTTGGTAGTAGTGTGAGGAATAATTGTGATCGTGATCTTAAAGAATATCCTTGGTAGTAGTGCGGGGTGATTCGATGATGTGGATTATTTATTAAAAAGTGAGTCTAAACTATATGATGATGAAAAACCTTTAAAATCATAAAAGATAGTAGATTTTATTTTCTACTTGACTCTTTTAATGGATTGCATATTCATTATGATTAAATTTGGTTTATACATTGTATTTTATCGGTTTAACATTGTTGAAGACTATTGATAATTTATTTTGCATTATCTTAGTCATAATATTTCTTCTTTGGGCTAGTTGAGCTCACCCTTTCTTTCCTTTATTCTCTTGAAATGAGAATATAAATTTGGGACGAGTCGGGAAGCAGTGATGGTCACGAAGATAGCATTAGTAGTCCTCTTTAATACGTGAAATAGTGTGATAATAATTATAATGAGGACTTTTGTTTGAGTTTGTATAATATCTAGTAGGCGATATTTGTATTTAAACTCACGATTTATGTCGTATTGTACCACAGCGAGTTATGTTAATAAGTTGTATTTAAATTACATACCATGTAAGTGGCGACCCGAGATGGGTGATGTATACCTAATTTTGGGGGCGTCGCGGTTAGTATCAAAGCTAAAGGATATGATCACTGGCTAAGATGTGAAAAAGTACTAGGAGGGAGGAGGGGAATACCTTCGCTAGTATGACCTACTAAGTTTTTGTCTTTATTTTATTGGTCGGTCGAGAATATAAAGATAATTGTTAAATGTCGATTAATCTTTTTGTTTTGTGGCGATGTCTGAAAATGACATCGAGAATGTTGAGAATATGAATGGAGCCTGAGCGATCGTTGATTCACCACATATCGATAATCGAGGATAATAATGCATCGAGGAAGGCGACAATCCTCATGACAAACAACAACCTTGACCAAATGATGAATGATCGAATGTTAGGAGGCTTTATGCGATTTATCTGCAACGGCGAGAGCGACTCTGTCCAAAAGCGTAGGTGGAAACACGGAAAACTCTCGGGCGGTCGCCATTAAACAAATTCGAGGCTGGGACCACCGGAGTTTAAGGGAAGCAAAACCACTTGGCGGAAGCATGGATAAAGCAGATTACCAAGATATTTGATGTCTTGGGATGCTCGAGGAGCAAAAGGTTCCCTTCTTACGCCTTTATGTTTGCTGGCGGAGAGGCGATTCTTGGTGGGAATCGGTAAAAGCGTACTCAACTTCTTTGTCTTGAAGATATCTTGGGAGAAGTTCGGGGAGGCATTCAGCGACAAATACTTTCACGAAAGTATTAGCCACATGAAGGAGGTGGAGTTTATCAAGTTGGAACAAAACAATATGGCCAGGTGTGTCATGATACGAGGCAAAATTTGCGGAGTTATCACGGTTCGCCCCACTTGGTGGATAATGAAGAGAGAATGGCGCGAATGTTTTTAAGAGGTTTGAAGTCGGAGAATCGTCGACATCTTATTCTCATAAAGCGTGTTTGTATTAGGATGTTGTAAATAGGGCTCGATTAGTGGAAGTAGCGATAACGAGTCAGCCTATGACTAAAAAAGAAGCGGTAAGCAAAGTTATAATACCGGCGAGAGTAGTCATGAGCGGTGACAACAAGCGTGGAGGAATCAGCGGGCGGATATGGTAACCACTTGGTGGTAATCGAGGCCAAAACAATAAGAATGGACATTTCAAGAAAGCGGAGATTCAATGATGATGGAAAGGCGTCGACACTGACACCGTTGTTAAGGAAGGAGAAAGACCACTATCGTATGCTTCAAATGCGGAGAAGAGGGACACATCGGTCAGAAGTGTGCCATCTTAGTCAAAGCATGTTATAATTGTGGAGAGAAGGTCACTTAGCTCGATTTTGTCGTTTCTGAAGACAAATTCAACTAGGATGGAGGCACAAAAGTAGTCGAGAAAAATCAAAACCCGGTGGTCTGAGGAGGCGTTTGTTGTGACCTCCCGGAAGCGAGGAACGAATGAGGTCATCACGGGTAAGCTTATCATAAACTCTAATGAAGTCTACACTTTATTTGATCTGGGGTTCTACCCATTCTTTTATTTCTCTACTTGCGCTCATCGATTAAATTTGACTCAGGAGAAATTAGACTTTGACTTATCTGTGGAAACTCAGTTGGGAGAAACCTTCATTACATCCCTTTGTTTATAAGTCTTGTTTGGTTCAAATCGGTACCCTCACATTACTGTCGATCTTATTTCATTAAAAATACTTGCATTTGGCGTGATTCTAAGGATTGATTGGTTAACTACTTATCGTACAAAAATTGATTGTTTTTCGTAAGGTTGTTAGCTTTCATATTCCTAATCAACCTATTATGCGAATTCAAACGACCAAACCATTAAAATCAATCACGGTCATCTCAAGCCATAAAAGCTATTCGTTTATTGAAAAATGGATGTCAAGCTTTCTTAGCTCATATCTGATTTAAACAAAAATCGTCGGTTTTGAGCGATATTTCTATTGTTAATAAATTTCTGGCGTATTCCAGAAGAACTTCTGGCCTACCCCAGGCGTGAAATTGAATTTTGTATCGACCTTGAACACGGTACAAAACCTATTTCCAAAAGCCCATGTCGAATAGCTCTATTGAACTTGGGGTTAAAGACCCAGCTGCGAGGAATTGTTAGACATTGGCTTTATTAGTCTAGTACTTCTCCTTGGGGTGCTCACATTACTATTCGTGAAGAAGAAAGATGGGAGTATGCGACTTTGTATTGATTATCGGGAGTTGAATCATGTCACCATCAAAAATAGGTATCCATTGCCGCGTATTGATGACTGTTTGACGATTGCAAGAGCAAATTCTTTTCAAAGATTGATCTTCGTTAGGATATCACCGATTGAAGATTAGAGCCGTGACATTCGAAAAAGGCGGCTTCAGAGAACTTCGATGCGGGCATTATGAATTCTAGTCGTGTCCTTTGGATTGACTAATGCTCTCTTTGCCTTCATGGATATGATGAGCAGAGTATTCAAGGAATATTTAGATCACTTTGTGGTCGTCTTTATTGATGACATCCTTATTTATTCCAAAAGTAGTGAAGATCATGAAAGCAACACTTGAAGGTGACACTCCAAAAGCCGTGAATATAAGCTTTATGCGAGTTGAAGAAATGCGAGTTACGGCTTGAAGAAGTAGCATTCCTTGGCACGTGGTATCAAGTCGTGGAATATCTGTTGACGGTGAAGATTGAAGCTATTCAAAAGTGAGAACAACCTAAATCGATAATAGAAATCGTAGCTTTCGGTTTAGTTTGTGGTTATTATCGGAGATTCGTGGAAGGATTTTCTCGAATCGCTACTCCATTATTTCGGTGACTCGAAAAGATCTGAAAGTTCGGTTGGGGCGAAGAATGTGAGAAGAGTTTTCAAGAACTTCGAGAAGAGACTTATTTATTTTGTTACATGCAATACCATTTGGCTCGGAGGATTTGTCATCTCTACGGTGATGCTTGAGCAAAAGGTTGGGATGTGTTCTTATGCTGACATGGAAAAGTTATAGCTTTATGCCTCATGACAACTCAAAGAATATGAGAGGAATTATCCTACTCGTGATGCGGAGTTAGCATTTATTATCTTCACTTAAAATTTGGAGGCATTACTTGTATGGGGAGAAAGTGGAGATCTTTACGGATCGTAAAAGCCTCAAATATTTCTTCACTCAAAAGGAACTCGACATGCGACAACGGCGTTGGCTTGAGCTATTGAAAGATTATGATCATACCATCGATACCATCTGAAAAGCGAGCGTGGTAGGCGATGCATTGAGTAGAAGATCGTATCTGAAAGTACTGAGTGCGTTATTATCAACCTGAAGGCCCATTTTGTGTGACTTGCAAAGGATGGAGATAGAGTTAAAGACTCGGGGACGCGTGTGATGATAGCAAATATCTGAGTAGAAGCAGGCTTTAATCGATAAAGTTAAAGTACTTTCGAAAGCTACGGACACGGAGGCGATCGTATGAAAAGAAAGTGCTGAGAGGGTGCTATATCAGGAAGCAAGAATCGATGAAGAAGGAATACTTGAGTCGACTCCGGACTTTGTGTTCTAACGACCACGATTTAAAGTATAATATCATGATGGGGCGCCTGACACACCATTTGCAATCCATCACTGGGAGTACAAAATGTATCATGATATTAAGTAAATACATTTTGGTGGAAGCAATATGAAGAGGGAGATAGTATTTGTTTATCTCGAGGTGTCTAACTTGTCAGCGAGTTAAAGCGGAGCATCAAGTACCAAAAGGTCCATTTGCAACCACTTGAAATTCGGAATGGAAGTGGGAGCACATTACCATGGATTTAGATTCTGGGGTCTTCTAAGGTTTCTCAAGGCATTGATGCGATTTGGGTCATTGTTGATAGATTGACCAAGTACGCTCATTTCTTACCGTCTGAGAAACTTATACACTTGAGCGTCTTGCTTTCGTATGTACATAAGCGAGATTGTAAGGTGCATGGTATCTACCGGTATCCATAGTTTACGATCGAGACCCAAAAGATTCACTTCAAGATTTTGGGTTAGTTTGCAAAAAGCTATGAGCGCGGACTTACGATTTAGCTCGGCATATCATCCTCGGACAGACAGACGGACGATCGGAGAGGACTATTCAAACTCTTGAAGATCTATTAAGACTACGTGTTCTTGATTTGAGGGAGTTGGGACAAGTTTTTACCATTGGTGGAGTTTTCCTACAACAGCGGTTATCAAGCAAGTATTGGCATGGCTCCATTCGAGCGTTGTATGGAAGAAAGTGTCGTTCTCGGTATCTTTGGGATGAGGTGGGTGAAACAGCGTTGTTGGGGCCGGAGTTAGTGCGTATGACTACGGAAAAGATTGAAGCGATCAAACAGCGTATAAAAACCTCACAAAATCGACAAAAGAGTTATCTTGATCTTCATGAAAGGGCGTGGAATTGATATAGGAGATCGTGTGTTGTTAAAAGTTGCTCCATGGAAAGGAGTTACAAGATTTGGAAAGAGGAAACTTAATCCTCGATTCATCGGTCCATTTTAATCCTCGATCGAGTAGGGCGTGGCCTATAGACTAAACTTTCTGTGAATATGTCTCGTGTTCATGCGCGTTTTCACATATCCATATTACGTAAATATGTGAAAGACCGAACCATATTATTGAGTTAGAAGCAGGACGAAATAGCGGAAGATTTGGCGTATGAAGAGGTTCTGTTCAAATTTTGGATAAGAAGGAACATATTCTACGCTCGAGGTTATACCTCAAGTCGAAAGTTTTGTGGAGGAACCACGATGTTGAGAAATGACTTGGGAGTTAGAATCTGAAATGAAATCAAGGTATCCTTACCTCTTGACATACCAGTCGTACCCTAATTTCGATGAAATTTCATAAGAAGGGAGGTTGTAAGACCCAGGTTTTATAAATAAAGATGAATTTTCTATAAATATTATTTTTTGAATATTATGGAATAATTTGATATAATGTTATAGTTGTGGGTAATATTTATAAATTTTGCAAAAGTATCAAGTGGTTATATTATATTCGATTGGTGGGGAATATTAGGTTTAGCGAGGGAATATTAATCTACAATGACTCAATCATTGGTGGACCCCTGAGAATTATTATCGGATTGAGAAAAAGACAAAAATATTTTATTGAAATAACGGCGGAAGTTTTCTGGTTGATCTTGTTGAACTACTCGGTAGTAAAAATACGATGTCGATGTGGTTGCGTAGTAGTAGCACGGTATTGATTATTGATCTTATGTGAGAAGTCACTTAGTTTGATTCCATTATTGTCGATTAATAATATGAATTATTATAGCGATAATGGCGTTTTATTTTATTATTATTATTAATGTAATAAAAGCGAAACATCTTTTATATAAAGCAGAATACTTTATTAAAGTTATTTTATAAATAAAATATATTATATTTTATTTATGCGTAGTGTTTTGCATAGTGTTTTGCATAGTGTTTGCATAGTAAAATGTTTTTATATAAATAGAATATATTATATTTTATTTAAAAGATTTTTCTTTAAACATGGATAGTCAGTTAAAAGTAAATCAATACAGATAGTTCATGGATTAATTCTTATGCATTCCATTTTCTATAAATAGAAGCTCGTTCCTTCATTATTTTCTTACGAATTCATTGAAACTAGAGAGAATTATAGAGAGAAGCTATAGAGAAAGTTATAGAAAGAAGAAGAGTATTACTAACTACTTCATTACTTCTATATTAGGTTCTTTTACGGTGAGGGTGTTATTCTTTCTTCTTGAGAGAACACATTATTCCATTCTTTATTATTACATTGGAATAACTTTTGTAAAAAGTGGCATACCTATCATAACATAACTTTGTATCTGTGGTATACCTATACTTGGTGAAATCCTTATGTTATTCCATTGCTTATTATTACATTGGAATAACTTTTGTATCTGTGATCTACCCTATACTTGGTGACATTCTTTATTATTACATTTGGAACATCACATGCGTGTGTTTTACAGGACTGGTTAAAATCTTTATTATTATTACATTGGAACATCACATGCGTGTGTTTTACAGGACTGGTTAGATTTTTATTATTATTACTTGGAACATATCATGTGTTTTACAGGACTGGTTAAAATCTTTATCATACATTGGAATATCTATCATGTGTTTTACGGATGCAGTTCCATCTTTATTATTACATTGGAACATCTGTCGATTGTGAATTTCACGACTTTGGTTAAGATTATTATTATTCTCTGTTGGAATAACTTATATCATCAATCTGCATGCATGGTGATTTCTTTTGTTATTCCATTCTTTATTATACCCGGTTGGTTAAAACTTTGACTTTATACTCCATGAAATTAGTAGAATATCCTTGATATTTGCGTTTCATCGATATCTTTTCATGGAAATATTCTTGATCATTCTTGAATTTTACTCTACAAAAAAAGTATCATGTTGTGATTTGGACGTTAAAATTCTGGATAAAATAATTCTTGAACTTGTTTTATTGAATTCTTATATCATTGTCATCATCCTCATTTTTATTTTTTTAAAAGTCATACGTGGCTTTTTGTAGAGCATGGATGGACTTGGTATGATTATGACCGGGGATTATTGATTGTAATCATGGTAGTAATGTTACAAATGATGTGTAAAAAAAAAAAAAAAATCCTCGATTGGTAGTAGTGCATTGATGGACGATTGTTGGCATGATCATGACCATTAATGAATACACAACTATTCTTGGGCGTAGTGCGGGAATAATTGAGATCGTGATACTAAAGAATATCCTTGGCGTAGTGCGGGGTGATTCGATGATGTGGATTATTTATTAAAAGTGAGTCTCATTATATATGATGATGAAAAACCTTTTAAAATCATAAAAGATAGTAGATTTTATTTTCTACTTGACTCTTTTAATGGATTGCATATTCAGCTATGATTAAATGGTTGTCTATTGTATTTTATCGGTTTAACATTGTTGAAGACTATTGATAATTTATTTTGCATTATCTTAGTCATAATATTTCTTCTTGGGCTAGTTGAGCTCACCCTTTCTTTCCTTTATTCTCTTGAGGAAATGAGAATATAAATTTGGGGACGAGTCGGGGAAGCAGTGATGGTCTGAAGATAGCATTAGTAGTCCTCACTATTACGTGAAATAGTGTGATAATAATTGTAATGAGGACTTTTGTTTGAGTTTGTATAATATCTAGTAAGCGATATTTGTATTTAAACTCACGATTTATAATAAATTGTATTTATTATACCATGAGTGGCAGATTATGTTAATAAATTGTATTTAAATTACGTACCATGTAAGTGGCGACCCATGATGAGATGGGTGATGTATACCTAATTTTATGGGGCCCACAAAAGCTATAGTAATTATCGAATCCCCGACAATTGTAAGAATATTCCACGACCAAACTAATATTCACAAGCGATAATGAATATTTTATAACCACTTGCTTATTTGAAATATTTGTGCATTTTTAACCATTAATCAAATCAGGTATTTCAAATAATAAATAGAGGAAATTCAATTTTATTAATAATAAGTTGGGGTCTTAACAAAACTACAATAATGCTATCTAATAATATTATTTTATAATTATTGAACTAATAGAAAATTTAATTATTCAACAATAATTTATCAACGTATCAATTATTGAATCGCTTAATTACGTAACAATTATAGGGTCTTCTTACGTAGAATCAATAATTGGTGATGCGATATCGCGTGTCTGATCTGACCATCTTTGTATTTTTTAACCTTTGGGTATTTCAAGTGTTATTCATTATTTATAAAAACTCATATTTGTCATTTTTTATCAAGCGGTTTTCCGTTATTCCTGAATGGTCTGCGCCATCAAACGAATATTCCCAAACGACTAAAGAATATTCCACGATCAAACGAATATTTTATAATAATAATGAATATTTTATAACCACTTGCTTATTTAAAATATTTGCGCATTTTACCCATAACTAACCACATTAATCAAATCAACACCTTATTATTCAAAATAATAATAAAAGAAATTAAATCTTTTTTCATAAAAAGTTGGGGTCTTACAAGTATGTAGGTGCTTATAGGAGAATAAGTCACTGAATGTGACTTGTATAAAGGAACCATAATGGAGTTTTACTTACCTATCAATAGGAGTTCCTAAAGTGATAGTAGTGCAAGTGATCCTTGGACTTGAGATCATTATAGTATCTTGTATATAATAAGTTATATTTTGACATATATATATATATATATATATATATATTACTTAATACTCTAGGGTATGTTGTAGGGTATGTTCAGATATAATAAAGTATATATGGAGATATGTGAATGATCAACAAAGGATCTACCACTTCCAATAAAGAGAGAAAATGTCCTATGTGATTCGATAAAGTGATAACTCAAAAATCCCTAACCATGGTTGAATGGGAATTAGAAAGGAGTTTCTAATTTACATTAACAAGAGTTGTGCATTTTAGAATCAGATATATATAATCAAATAAATAAAACTTAACAGTAATTTCATATTTTATATTTGACTGGGACATTGTATGTTAGAAGGATTGAATTGTACGATAACTATTTGTGAAATAGGTTCTTTTAGTAGTAGTGATAATCTTTGTGATTGAACGTTGAATTCATATTATCCGGATAGTCATGATACATTATTTATAATGTGTCACTCATGATGTATAATAAATATTATTTTTTATATTTGAATTAATGGAGTTTAATTCATTATAAATAATATTAGAATGGTTCTAATTTATTTATTCTACTACTAGCTTAATATTGAACATAGAGGGTCACACCATAAAAAAAGAAATATAATTTTAGAAGTGGTTGACTTAATGATAATAAATTAATTAAGCACACTTTAATTTAGGGATTAATTAAAGAGGTTATATCGGCGTTAATACGATTTTAATTTATTAGTGGAATAAATTAAATACCTTAATATTTATAATTAAGTAATTGGAAAATACCGAATTATAAATTAATATGAGTAGTCATCTTATTATTATTATTATTATTATTATTATTATTATATTATTATTATTATTATTATTATTATTATTAAATTTCCTAATTTGATTGAGAATTAAATAAAACCTTAATTTATAAAATGTTTGCGAAAAAGTGTTAGTCTATAAATACGACGAGTCTTATTGTAGGAATGACTAATGCTAATATAACTTGCATCACTTTTACAAGAATTCTCAAAACCACAAGGTGTTAGGATAAAGAGAATTAGGACTAGCCATCTAAGATCTAGTAGAATCTAAAATCACATCTTCAATTAGTTTCTTTTGGTGGATTACCTCTTGGGCATTGCACACTTTGAGTATCGAACATTTGATCGAGGATTAGAGATATCGCGAAGAAGTAAAGATTGGAATTTAAAGATTGCGTCAAGGCGGTGTTCTTCTTCAAAGGTATATCTTTTATCCTTGCTAAATTAATGATGTTTCATAAGGTAATTCATGGGATTACAGAAAAATTTTAAATTTTTTTATTGGTTGTACTTCGCTGCGTTACAATTCGATTGTATACTTTGATCTTATTTCTGCAAACCTGCAGTGGTATCAGAGCCATCCTTATTCGAATCATTAATTGTTTAGATTTAATATGTATGTTGATATGTGTTTGGAACAATTTTAAGGGAAAAATTTGTAAAATTGTAACTCTACGCTACAACGTCGCTTCCAGTTCATTTTGGAGCGCGGTCGCGCCCATACACAAAAATCATTTATGGGGTTGCAATGTGACCGCGTTGTTTCCAAGGGTAAACCATACGCGGTCGCGCCAGTCCCTAGAGTTTGAATTTTTTATTTATATTATTTCAATTAAGATAAAATGTTTGTTTTGAATTGGAATTAGATTAAAATAAAGGTGTTTATTAAAATTGGAACATGATTCCATTTTTCTAAAAATAAAGAAGTTTATTTTGATTTGGATTTTGAGTAAAATAAAGGAGTTTATTTTGTTTTAAAAACTGGATTTATAGTAAACTTTTATTGCCTATTAAATGATATAAACGTATATACTGAAGATTTATTTGTTGATACATATGATGACATGTATGATAATAAAGGGGATGATTATAGACTATTGACCAATGCGTTTGAATTTAATTTTAATGAATTCTTGAATGAATGTAGTTTTTATAAATGGGGTTTACGTACCTCGTCTCTCTAATATTCTAATGTAAATTCTATCACCCTCCTATGTACTTCCCCTTGACTATTGATAAAGGTTTCTGTTTTATGAAAAATAAATTGTAATAGGAATTTATAAAATTGTTTGAGAAATTAGAGACAAAGAGCAGGAATGATGAAGGCTAGTTTATAAGAAGGCCCGAGTTGAATCTAATAATTATATTCAATAAATTATTTTTGTACCCTAGGTTTGACCTTTTGGTTCATAGTGGCTCCAATGAACCAAATTAGAATTAATTCCATAATCATCTTAGACAGAATATAGTATTCTATGATGCATGCTAATTAATTATATAATAAATATATTATTATACATGTTAATGTATGTTTAATATGACACATATTTTTATATATATTTGCATGTGCGCTAAACAAGATGAAACAATTAATAACAAAATTCTCAAAAGATAATATATTAAATTGATTACGTTAAAAGACATTGGAGAATGTCGAACGTAACATTCTAGCATGGTAAAGCGATAGAGTATTGAATATTAAATATGAGTTTGTTGTGCACACACAAGATAAGTATTAAATATTTAAGATGTTGCTTTATTACATTGGGTGTTTATAAGGAATTAAACAATACTGCTTTGTTTTGAACACACAACGGCTGTATTTTTCTCTTTACTTATATGGAAATGTTGGGTAAGACTTAACTTAAATTATTTTAGTTCGAATGTGCACACACTTGACCATTATAATCTAAGAGAAAAAATTAAAGGAGTTACATAGAGATGTATAATCGATAAGAGTTGTCTACCTTTTGAATAAATATGTAGTTTGTTGTGCACACAAGACTTTATATTTATTGCAATTGGATCTTTTCTCACTAATTAGATTTTACAAAGTGACAAATTACAAAATCTATCGAACTATATATAAAGGGTTATATATTTTGAAGAAAATAGTGGGAGACACAAATTTAATAAAAACCTAAATTAACATGGTAATTAAAAATGAATGCATGTTACTGTTGTCAAATTAAATTTCATTTGCAGAATTTTACAAATGACTAATTCACTATCACTGTGAATCATACTTAATGCTAACAAATTAACCGGACCGAATTGCACGAATTTTTTAAAAAATTTGATAATAGTTCTCACAGCTGAAAAGCTAGCATATGTCCTTAACATGCCTGTTCCTGTAACGGTTGTAGAAAATGTCTTTGAGAAAGAGCTTGCTACTTTTATAAGGTGACGGGATGATGCACAGGTGGCTCAGTGCATCATGTTAGCATCCATGAGTAACGAGTTACATCGTCAACATGAGAAAATGGATGCGCCTACTATGTTTCTGCACCTTCAGAATTTGTATAGTGAGCAAATTAGGTCAGTTAGATATAAAATATCTAAAGAGCTATTCTGGTCTAGAATGATCGATGGTGCTATAGTGTAGACACGTGTCCGAAAGATGATCAATCTGATTAAACAGTTGGGATAACTGGGTTTTATCATGGATGGAGATCCAGTTGAGCCATGATTTGATCTTTTAGTCACTCTCGGACTCTACTTCATAATTTTTTGTGAACTTTCACATGAACAAGCTTGATGTCAGCATGCCTGAATTGTTTAAAATGTTGAGATTCATTTTTCAATGAAGAAAGACCAAGTCTTGCTTGTAGATGATTCTTCCAAGAAGCAGAAAAGGGCTAAAAGATCTTTTGAAAAGAAGAAAATTTCTGGGAAGGCAAAAAGAAAGGCGAAACCTAAGGACAAGAAAAAGACTGATGCCGATATCAAAGAAGTTTGCTTTCACTACAATAAGTCGAGACATTGGAAGAGAAACTAGAAGGAGTATCTTTCAGAGCAGAAGCAAATAAAGTTTGGAGAAGTTTCAACTTCAGCTACAGACACAGGTTTTTTAATGATTGAAATAAATCTTTTTGTAGGTCAAAAATCTACTTGGGTATTGGATACCTGTTGTGGTTCTCACATATGCAATTCTTTGCAGGTACTAAGCGGAAGTAGAAAGTTGAACAAATGAGAAGTCACCCTGTGCGTGGGGAATGGAGCAAAGGTTGTCACATTAGTCGTAGAAACTTTTTTTTAGCACTGCCTTCTAGCAAATCAATTAATTTAATAAGTTAATATTATGTTCCAGTTCTTATATAGGCTTAGAGTTTCAATACATTAGGAAAGTAAATCAATCATTATCCTTTAATTTTGAAATCCCCATAATCATGTAATCCCCCTAATTATGCAATCCCCAAATCATAAATAATATTTAGAATCCTCTAAAATATCTACTGTAAGACCCCAACTTATTATTAATGAAATTGAATTTCCTCTATTTATTATTTTGAAATAGTAAGGGTTGATTTGATTAATGTGGTTAGTTATGGGTAAAATGCGCAAATATTTTAAATAAGCAAGTGGTTATAAAATATTCATTGTTTGTGGGAATATTAGTTTGGTCGTGGAATATTCTACTTCTTGGGAATATTAAATGCAATGCCAGCGACTTTAATGTGGGCCCCATAGCGGAAAGCGATTGGGTGAAGAAAGCACAAGTATAAGTTGTTTATAAATAACTAGCGTAGTTGTTATCATTAATACTATTGGAATACCCGGTTGTTAAAAACACAATAACACGTGGTATTGCACCAATTATTGATTCTTACGTAAAGAAGACACTACTCGATAATTATTACGGTGAATTCTTGTTCGATATTTTATTTTATTGATTCAATAATTGCTACGTTGATATTTTATATTATTGTTGTTTCAATAATTGTCACTACACAGTATTTTCATTATCAGATCAATAATTCATATTTTTTGAATAATATTATTAGATAACATTATTGGCAATATCTAGAAAGTTACATGCAAGGAGAGGTTTGGTCATCTAATCAACTTGCGCTAGTAAGGAGAAATCCTTATTGGAAAGCCCCCTCTTTCCTGGGAACGGTCTGGTTGCCAGTATTGTGATTCTATAATATTATTTGTGAATAATTAATTATTAATTTATGTGACAAGGAAAATATTCATTTTATATGGATATAGATGGAGAAAATTTTAAAGTGACAATTGTTGAAAAATTGATATTTATCTTTTCTGATAAATAATTCATTTAAATATATTATTATAATTTAATAATATAATAATGATGATATTTTTATAATGAATGTGGGATATATGAGTTTATGAGGAAGAGGAGTATTTTTGTTACTAAAAATATTTAAAACATGTTTTTCATGTTTGTGGACCTCATTTCTTGACTGAAATTTGATTATAGCTTGCAAAATCGTCCGTATGTGAATTTCGGTCAATTTTTGCTTGGAATTTGGAAAACTTAAACTTACAAAGTTGTAGATAATAGAATTTCCTATGGAAAAGACATAAGGTTTAAATTTTTCTGACAAAAGGGCTATTTATTATGAATTATTGAAGTTCCGAAGTTCCAAAATAATTGATTTTTGAAAGTTTTAATTATGTTTTTCAAGAAAAATGTTTTTGATGAGATGAGTGGGTCTCACATGAGATATAAATGAGCTGAAATCAGATTTCAAAGGTGGGCGTCACAATATAAATATAATAATATTTTATTAAATTTTCTACTTTGGTGTTCTAAGCATTTTCCTATAAATAGGTGCTTAGGTTAGAATTAAAAATCACAATTAAGCTGAAGTTTTTCTCTCTATATTATCGAAGCGTATTCTTGTGAGTATTTTAATACTTTGAGTGTTGCTATACGGTGCAAGTTTCTTTAGCGTTATATCTGATATTCCAGCCAGAAGTACTATTCTTTTCGAGGTAAGGGATATTATTTTTTTTAAAAATGATATTATTTCTTTCAATATCATTATGCCGGAATATTGATAGTATTTTTCTTGTGAAATTCTTGTCTTTTAGTGTCGGAGTTACTATTCACGTATATGGCACTATTCACGTATATAGTACTATTCACGAATACAACAATATTCACAGAAAAATTAAATTTTCATTTTTTGTCTAAAATATCTTGTGACGCCCCCAAAATAGGTATACATCACCCATTTTGAGTTGTCAATACATGGTACAGAAACAACTACAACTTTATTATTAAAACATATAAACTGTGAGTTTAAATACAGATATTGCCTTCTAGACAATATCTATACTCAAATAAATTCTCATCAAATTTATTGATACATTATTTTATAAAAATGGTGAGGACTACTAAACAACTCTCTCTGGAACCTTCATTCCATACCCCGACTCGTACTCGCTTAATTCTCGCATCCTGAGAAGAAAAATGGAACAAAAAGGAAAAGGGTGAGCTCAACTAGCCCAGTAAAGAATATTATGACTAAGATAATATACAACAAATTATCGTTAGTCTTCAACAGGGAAAAATCTAATAGAATACAATAGACAACAAGTTTTAAATCAATATTGAAATAATAATTCATTAGAATAGTTAAGTAGAGTATGCAAACTACTATCTTCTATGTATGAATTTAAAAGTTCATCGTATATCTTTTATCCCTGTAACATCAATCAATATATATATGGAATTAAATATTCATCTTTGCACTACAGGCCAAAGATATTCATCAGTTGGTCATGTTCATCAAAACACCTGTTCATCTTTGCACTACGGGCCAAAGATATTCATCAGAAATCATTCATCTTTGCACTACTGGCCAAAGATATTCAATAATATCATCATTTAAGATCGAGGATGATGAAAATATTTTAAAAAGCGAATCCGGTGAAACAAAATGACAAGGATTAAGGATTAAGGATTAGTACTTTGATTTATCCATGTCCAACAATACCTCAAAAATAATCATAGTGGTGTAAAATTCAAGAATGATCAAAACATGGATACAATCAAAGCTAGTATCCATAATAGATATTTTGACGAAAAGGAAAATTTTCATTTTTCGATGAATAGTCTAAGTATTTATGAATAGTATCAGATATCGTGGATATTCTTAGATATCGTGAATAGTAATTCTCCGACACTAAAAGTTTCAAATTTGATTAAAAGTTCGGATCAATACTTGGCATAATGATATTAGAATAAATAATATCATTAAAAAACTAATATCCCTTACCTCGAAAGATCAAGACTTCTAAATAAAAACCTGGAGGATAAAGGCTATGACTTGAACTTGCACCGTATAGCAATACTCAAAATATACTCAAAATACTCACAAGAATACGCCGATAATATAGAGAGAAAACTTGATTTCGGTGTAATTTTCAATTCTAACCTAAGCACCTATTTATAGGAAAATGCTTTAGAACACAAAAGCGTAAAATTTAATATAATATTAATATATAAATTAAATTTTCCTACGCCAACCCTCCAAGAACTGAATTCACTCATTCAACACATATGTGTAACACACCATAATGAAAAAACGTTTTTGTTATTTAAAATATTTTAAACTTCCAAAAATCAATTATTTCAAGCTTGAACTTCAATAATTCACAATAAATAGCCGCTTTTTGTCAAAAATTGAAACTCGCATCTTTTTATAAGAAATTCAATTCTCTACAACTTTCTGTAAGAAAGTTTTCCAAATTCCAAAGCGAAATTGACCGAAATCTACAAACGAAGCGATTTTCTGTTTATAATCAAATTTCAGTCAAGAAATGGGGTCCATCGACATGTTTAACATGTTTTAAACATTTATTGCAACAAAAATACTCTTCCTCCTTGTATACTCATATATCCCACATTTGTTGTAAAAATATCACCATTATTATATTATTAAAATATAATAATATATTTAAATGAATTATTTTATCGAAAAAAGATAAAATATTAATTTTCAACAATTGTCACATTAAAAATTTCCTCCATCTATATCCACATAAAATCAATATTTTCCTCATCATATGAATCAATAATTAATTATTCACAAATAATATTCTGAGAATCACAATATTGATGATCGAGCGAGTTCACAGGAAGAGGGCTTTCGATAAGAATTTCTCCTCTTGACGTGTATGATTAGGTGACCAAACCTCTCCTTGAGCAGAACTTTCTAGACATTGCCAATAATGTTATCTAATAATATTATTTAGATAATATGAATTATTGCTTCGATAATGAAAAATCGTATGTAATGACAATTATTGAAACAAATGACAATATAAAATATCAACGCGACAATTATTAAATCAATAAAATCTTTGAGCGGTAATTACTCTAACCATTATTGAGTAGTGCCTTCTTATGTAAGAATCAATAATTGGTGCAATACTGGTAGTGCTTCTTGTATTTTAACCATAGAGTATTTTAACGATTATTAGCGGTAACAACTATCTTAGTTATTTTTAAACAACTTATATTTGTCGTTTTTTCATCATCCAATCGCTTTCAGTTATGGGGCCCATTAAAAGACCGCTACCGTCAGCATTTAATATTCCACGACAATGAAGAATATTCCACGACCAAACGAATATTCCGACAACAATGAATATTTTATAACCACTTGCTTATTTTAAAATATTTGCGTATTTTACCCATAACTATCCACATTAATCAAATCAACCCTTACTATTTCAAAATAGAAAATTAAATTTCATTAATGTAAGACCCCAACTTTTATAAATAAAGATGAATTTTTCTATAAATATTATTTTGAATATTATGGAATAAATTTGATATAATGTTATAGTTGTGGGTAATATTTATAAATTTTGCAAAAGTAAGCAAGTTGTTATAAAATATTAGTTTGGTGGAAATATTCTTTTGTCGGGGAATATTAAGACTGACAACTCAATCATTGGTGGACCCCCTAACGGAAGTATTGTCGTAGTTAGAAAGCGACAAAATTATCTTTATATAAAATAACGGCGGAGGTGTTACCGTTAAAAACCATTGAACTACTCGGTAGTAAAAAAATCTGACAGAACACGCGTAGTTGTATAGTAGCACACGATATTGATTATTGATGCTTACGTGAGAAGTCACTTTCATTTATGCTCAATTATTGCTACGATAATTCTTTGCATCATATCTCTTATATTATTGATTCAATTATTGTCACAAAGATCATCTGTATAATATGTTATAGTATTAAATCAATAATTGAGGCGACAAGTTATAAATGATTAATAATTGTTGAAAGATTAAATATGTGTTGATTAAAAATAAAATGATTTGTGGTAATATTTATTGATCCTTGATGTATATAAAAAGTGCATTATGAGGCGTTTGTGGTAAGTTTGATTATTTTATGGTGGGCCCATATATATGTCATCATCTAAGAGTCTCTTAAATCGATAGTAATTACCTTCATCAATAGTAATTACCTTTGTGAATAGTAATTACCTTCGTAATTACCTTTACCAAATCGATATGGCGATAGTAATTACCTTTACGGCGTAAATCACTTGGTGAACCACTTGTCGAACTTGTTGCGTTTCACATTACAGCGTCAAACGACTTTTCTTTTCACATCACGATCGTCGAGCCACTTGCCTTTTCACATAGCGGTCTTTAAGCTAGAAATCTTCTATAAATAGAGGCCTAGTGCTTCATTATTTTTCAATTAATTCATTCAAGCTATAGAGAGAGAAAGTATAGAAAGAAGAAGAGCTTACTACTCTTTGCGATATTGATCTCTCTACTAAAAGTAAGGGGTGTTATTCTTTCTTATTCATGAAGAGAAGCTGTTGTTATTCCATTGCTTATTATTACATTGGAATAACTTTGTATATGTGATTTACCTATACTTGGTGACATTCTTCTATTATTACATTGGAACATCATCACATCTATGTGTTTTACAGGACTCGGGTTCCGTCTTTATTATTATTCTATTGGAACATCCTCACATGCATGTGTTTTACAGGACTGGTTAAAATCTTTTTATTATTATTATTTGGAACATCCTATCTCGTGTGTTTCATGGGAGGACTGGTTCCATTCTTTATTATTCTGTTGGAATATCACATCTGCATGCATTTTACGTAGGACTGGTTCCGTTATTTATTATTCATTGGAATAACTTTTGCTGCTGATATCATCGCGCGCATGGTGATTTCTTTTGTTATTCCATTCTTTATTATACCCAGTTAGTTAAAACTTTGACTTCTATACTCCATGAAATTAGTGGAATATCCTTGATATTTGCGCTTCATCCAGTATCCTTTCATGAAAATATTCTTCTCAGTATTCTTGAATTTTACTCTACAAAGCAGTATCATGTTGACAGTTTGGATGTTATTGGTTCCTAGATAAATTAATTCTTGAACTTGTTTTATTGAATATCATTGCCATCATCCTCATGTTTATATTATGTTGAAAGTCATCTGGTGGCTGTAGTGCATAGATGGACTTGGTATGATTATGACGAGAGACTGATTGTAATCATGGTAGTAATGTTACAAATGATGTGGTAAAAATCCTCAATTGGCCCGTAGTGCATTGATGGAAAGTTGTTGGCATGATCATGACCATTAATGAATACACAAATATTCTGGCCCGTAAGTGCATGAATAATTGTGGTCGTGATACTAAAGAATATCCTTGGTAGTAGTGCGGGGTGATTCGATGATGTGGAATATTTATTAAAGTGAGTCTAAATTTATAATGATGATGAAAAACCTTTAAATCATAAAAGATAGTAGACTTTATTTTCTACTTGACTCTTTTAATGGATTCTTTGGTTCAGTTTGTGTAGTTAAACTTGATGTTCATTATATTTTATCGGTTTAACTTCTTTGTTGAGGCTAATGATAATTTATTACGCATTATCTTAGTCATAATATTTCTTCTTGAGCTAGTTGAGCTCACCCTTTCTTTCTTTGTTCTCTTGAAATGAGAATATATTTGGGGGCAGTCGGGAGCGGAGTAATGGTCGAGAGGATAGCATTAGTAGTCCTCACTATTACGTGAAATAGTGTGATAATAATTGTAATGAGGACTCCTTTTGAGTTGTATGATCTCTAGTAGACAACATTTGTATTCAAACTCACGATTTATGTCGTATTGTACTACGGCGATTATATTAGTAAGTTGTATTTAAATTACATACCATGTATCGACTACCCAAGATGGGTGATGTATACCTAATTTTGAGGGCGTCACAATTAATAATAAGTTGGGGTCTTACAACCTCCCCTCCTTATAAAATTTCATCCTCGAAATTGACGTCACATTACTGGTGTGTTTGAAAAGGTGAGGATACCTCGCTTTCATTTCCGTTTCAATTCCCGGTCATTTCCTCTATAGCATGATTCCTCCACAAAACTTTAACTTGTGGTATGATGACCTTCTTGGCGTGTAGGACATGCTCCTTCCTATCTAAGATCTTGGCAGGTACCTCCTCATACGTTAAGTCTTCTTGCTATCTCGTCCAGTTCTAACTCTATAACGTGGTTGGGTCTTTTACATATTTCTGAAGTATAGATATGTGAAACACATTATGAACACGAGACATACTCGGAGGTAATGCTTAAGTCTATAGGCTACATTTCCTACTCGGTCAAGAATTTGAAATGGACTAATAAATCGTGGATTGAGCTTTCCTCTCTTCCCAAATCTTGTAACTCTCTTCCATGGAGCAACTCGCAACAATACATGATCCCCTATACTAAATTCCCGTCCTTTCGATGAAGATCCGCATAACTCTTTTGTCGATCTTGTGCCGTTTGTATCGTTGTCGAATCATTTGGATCTTTTCGGTGAGTCATACGCATTTAACTTCGGGTCCCAACAATGTTGCTTCACCCACCTCATCCCAACATATTGAGAGCGACACTTTCGTCCATATAATGCTTCAAATGGAGCCACACCTATACTTGCACGATAAGCTGTTGTTGTAGGAGAATTCCACCAATGGTAAATACTTATCCCAAGCGCCCTTGAAGTCTAGGACATGAGTCTTAATAAATCTTCAAGAGTTTGAATAGTCCTCTCGATTGTCCGTCTGTTTGAGGATGGTATGCCGAATCAATAAATAAATCCGTGCCCATAGCTTTTTGCAAGCTAACCCAAAATCTTGAAGTGAATCTTGGCTCACGATCCGAAACTATGGATACTGGCATGCCATGCAACCTCACAATCTCATTTACATATATACTAGCAAGACGTTCAAGGGAATAAGTCTCCCGTATCGGCAAGAAATGAGGAGACTTGGTTAATCTATCAACAATAACCCAAATAACATTGATGCCTTGAGAAACTGTAGGAAGACCCGTAACGAAATCCATGGTAATGTGTTCCCACTTCCATTTCAGAATCTCAAGTGGTTCAAACGGACCCTTAGGTACTAGATGCTCCGCCTTTACACGTTGACAAGTTAAACAAATTGAGATAAACTTTGCAATCTCTCGCTTCATATTGTTCCACCAAAATGTATGTCGAAGATCACGATACATTTGGTACTTCGAGATGGATTGCAAATGGTGTATTGTGTGCCTCCTTCATAATCTTGTACTTCAAATCAGTCGTTAGGGACACAAAGTCCGGAGTGGACTCAAAGTATTCTTCTTCATCAATTCTCGCCACGGAATAGCACCTTCTTGTACTTTCTTCTTCATACGCATCGGCTTGGGCCTGGTGGCTTGAAAGCAACCTTAACTTTTTCTATTAAAGTTGGCTCTCTGTCGTATACTTGACATCATCACACTCATTCTCGCATATGATCTTCTACTCAACGCGTTAGCTACCACGTTCGCTTTTCCGGGATGGTATTGAATAGTGTGTGGTCGTAGTCTTTCAATAGCTCGAGCCAATGTCGCCGCCATATGTTGAGTTCTTTTTGAGTGAAGAAATATTTAAGGCTTTTATGGTGCGAATATATCTCCACTTTCTCCCCATATAGATAGTGCCTCCATATCTTTAAGCTGGAAAACGCATTGCCGCCAACTCTAGATCATGAGTAGGATAATTCCTCTAATATTCTTTAAGTTGTCGCGAGGCATAGGCTATGACTTTCCCACGTTGCATGAGAACACATCCAACCCTTTGCCGAAGCATCGTTGTGAGATAACAAATCCATCCGAGCCGGATGGTATTGTTAGAAACAGTCTTGAAATGAGTCTCCTCTTGAGCTCTTGGAAACTCTTCTCGCATTCCTCGTTCCATACGAATTTTTATCTTCCAAAGTCAATTTGAGTTAATGGAGTAGCAACCGAGAAAATCCTTCCACAAATCTCCGATAATAACCAACTAGCCGTAAGTAAAAGCTACGCACTTGGCCACCGACTTGAGTTGCTCCCAACTTTGTATTGCTTCAATCTTCGCCAGGTCCACGGATACTCCATGTTTTGACACCACGTGCCCAAGAAATGTTACTTCCTCAAGCCAGAACTCGCATTTCTTTAATTTGGCATATAGTTTGTTTTCACGAAGTCTTTGGAGTACCAACTTCAAATGGTGCTCATGATCTTCATGACTTTTGAAATATATGAGGATGTCATCAATAAAGACAACAACGAACTGATCCAAATATTCTTTGAATACTCGGTTCATCATATCCATGAAAGCCGCAGGAGCATTAGTCAATCCGAAAGACATGACTAAGAATTCATAATGCCCGTCATCGAGTTCTAAAGCGGTCTTTGGAATATCCTCGGTTCTAATCTTTGGTGATGATATCCGAGCTAAGATCGATCTTTGAAAAAATTGTGCCCCTTGCATCAAGTCAAACAAGTCATCAATACGAGGTAGAGGATACCTATTCTTGATGGTGACATGGTTCAATTCAGATAGTCGATACAAAGTCGCATACTCCGTCTTTCTTCTTTACTGAATAAAGCAGGAGCACCCAAGGAGATGTCTTAAGTCGAATGAAATCGATGTCCAACAATTCCTATAGTTGGACCTTTAACTCTGAAGTTCAATAGGAGCCATTCGATATGGGGTTTTAGAAAAGGGCTTTGTACCGAGTTCAAGATCAATAAAGAATTCAACTTCACGTTCAGGGGTAGGCCAGGAAGTTTCTTGAAAATCGTCGGAAAGTCAATAACAATGAGGAATATTATTCAAATTTGGCGTGTCTTTATTTAAATCCATAACATGGGCTAAGAAAGCTTGACATCCGTTTTTAATAAGCGAATAGCTTTATGATTAGATATAGCGGTGATTGATTTTAATGGTTTAGTTGCTTGAATTAATAACAATAGGTTGGTTAGGAATATGAAAACTAACAACCTTACGAAAATAATCAATTTTAGCATGATGAGTAGTTAACAATCAATCCTAAAATCACATCAAAAGCAAGTATCTTTAAAGAGATAAGGTCAACGAGGTAAGGTGATGGTGCCAACTTGAATCAAACAAGATTTATAAGCGGTGGATGTGATGAAAGTTTCTCTAACGGAGTTTCCACGAGATAGGTCAAAGTCTAATTTCTCGAGTCAAGTTTAAGCGTTGAGCACAAGCGGAGAGATAAATGAATTGGGTAGCAGGTATCAAGTAAGGTATAAACTTAGCAAGAATTTATAAATAGCTTTACCCGTGATCACCTCGTTTGGGTTCCTCAATTTTGACCGATCCACAACAAACGCTCTTCCGAGGCGTTAACTTTGACTTTTAGGATAGTCTTTTGAGTCACCGTCCCCATTGAACTAGGTTTATTCTAGTATAATCTCGGCGATATGTCCTTCCTTTCCACAATTATAGCATACCTTGAATCTGTTGTGGGCGGTTTGGTGATATGTCCCTCTTTCCGCATTTATAGCATATGAATGGGTGGTCGTTCTCCTCCCTTAGAACCGATTCTTCTTGCCTTGACCGCGTCTTCACATGGTCGTTGTTAAATCTACTCTTTTTAAAATCTCCTCGATTTCGCTTCTTCTATTTTCATGGCCATGATTACCACCGAGTGGTTACCATTTTGTCCGTCTGTTTCTTTCTCCATTTGGTTATCGTTGTTTTGTTGATTTGCTATCTAAGGTATTATCTGGTTGTGGTCCCTCGGTTGGCCGTACTCGTTATCTCGCTCTAATAATTGAGCTCATTTACAACATCTGAATAATAGAGAGAAAATTTATGAGAAATGAGATATTCTCGTATCTTATGGGGTTTCAAACCTCTCGAAACATCCATGACATACGATCCTCATTCTCCACCAAATGAGGTGCAAATCTGGATAACTCTGCAAACTTTGCCTCGTCTTTGAGACACACCGTCATGTTATTCTCGCTCGAGTCTAATAAACTCCACTTCCTTCATATAATGAACACTTTCAGGAAAGTATTTGTCATTAAATAATTCTGAAATGTCTCCCAAGACATCTTTGAGTCTTGAATTTGGATGGAGTACGCTTCATAGACTCCCACCGATGATCTCCGCCTCGCCACGGAACATAAAGGTGGCGAATGGAACCTTCGTTCCTCCGTGCATCCCAAGACATCGAATATCTTGGTAAATTTCTTGACCTATGTTTCCGCCATGATCGGATCTGGCTTTCCTTAAATTCTGGTGGTCCCAACTCTTTGAAGCTGCTTGCATTTTGTGACAACCCGTGAATTGCTATCATTTCCTCTGTATTTTGAACACGAGTCTCCCAAATCGATTTTGCATGAAGCGCAAAAGCTTCTAAACATCCCTCGTTCATTATACGCTTTCGATGGTGTTGTTCACGGGAGGAACATTGTCGACTGTTACACGTTCTCCTCGTTGGTGAGTCTGAGCGTCTCCACGGTCTCATTTCCATTGTTAATATTCTCGATCGACATTCTCAAATCATGTCATAAAATAAGGGTTAATTAAGGAAATTAATATATCACATAATATCCCCTATATCTTGACCAACTAACAAATAAGCTTAGGTAGGCCACACTAGCGAAGGATTTACTCATCTCTCCCTCTAGTTCTATTCCCGATCTCCACTTGGAGATCATATCCCTAAACTCGATACTAATTGTGGCGCCCCCAAAATAGGTATACATCACCCATTTTGAGTTGTCAATACATGGTACGAAGCAACTACTAACTTTATTATTACAACATATAAAGCTGTGAGTTTAAATACGAGATATTGCCTTACAGAGGCAATATCTATACTCAAATAAATCCTCATCAAATTTATTGATACATTATTTTACAAAAATGGTGAGGACTACTAAACAACTCTCTTTAGAACCTTCATTCCATACCCCGAGCTTGTACTCGCTTATATTCTCGCATCACGAGAAGAAAAATGGAACA
Source organism: Panax quinquefolius (assembly GCA_020205615.1). Lineage (NCBI taxonomy): Eukaryota > Viridiplantae > Streptophyta > Magnoliopsida > Apiales > Araliaceae > Panax > Panax quinquefolius. The sequence goes on from CM035168.1 coordinate 398,575, forward strand.
AAAAGGAAAAGGGTGAGCTCAACTAGCCGATTAAGAATATTATGACTAAGATAATATACAACAAATTATCGTTAGTCTTCAACAGGAAAATCTAATAGAATACAATAGACAACAAGTTTTAAATCAATATCAGCATGAAATAATAATTCATTAGAAGAGTTAAGTAGAGAATGCAAACTACTATCTTCTATGTATGAATTTAAAAGTTCATAAATATATCTTTTATCCTGTAACATCAATCAATATATATACGGAATCAAATATTCATCTTTTCACTACAGGCCAAAGATATTCATCAGGTTGGTCATGTTCATCTAAACACGCTCATCTTTACACTACGGGCCAAAGATATTCATCGAAATCATTCATCTTTTGCACTACTGGGCCAAAGATATTCAATAATATCATCATTTAAGACGAGGATGATGAAAAATATTTTTAAAAAGCGAATCCCGGTGAAATAAAATGACAAGGATTAAGGATTAAGGATTCGTACTTTGTTTTATCCATGTCCAACAATACCTCAAAAATAATCATAGTGGTGTAAAATTCAAGAATGATCAAAACATGGATACAATCAAAGCTAGTATCCGAATAGATATTTTAGACGAAAAGAAAAATTTTCATTTTTCGATGAATAGTTTCGTATTCGTGAATAGTATCGTATACGTGGATAGTGCCGTATACGTGAATAGTAACCCCGACACTAAAAGTTCCAAATTTGATTAAAAGTTCAGATCAATACTTCGGCATAATGATATTAGAATAAGTAATATCATTAAAAAAAAATAATATCCCTTACCTCGAAAGATCAAAGATTTCATTAAAACACAGGATATAGGCTATGACTTGAACTTGCAAGTATAGCAATACTCAAAATATACTCAAAATACTCACAAAGATACGCCGATAATATAGAGAGAAAAACTTGGGTTTACGGTATAATTTTCAATTCTAACCTAAGCAACCTATTTATAGGAAAATGCTTTAGAACACCAAAAGCAGAAAATTTAATATAATATTAATATATAAATTAAATTTTCCTACGCTAACCTTCAAGAACTGAATTCAGCTCATTCAACACACATGTGTAACACACCATAATGAAAAAAAACGTTTTTGTTATTTAAAATATTTTAAACTTCCAAAAATCAATTATTTTGAACTTGAATTTCAATAATTCACAATAAATAGCCCTTTTATCGAAAAATTGAAACTCATGACATTTTATAAGAAATTCAATTCTCTACAACTTTACGTAAGAAAGTTTTCAAAATTCCAAACAAAATTGGCCAGAAATCCATAAGCAGGCGATTTTACATTTATAATCAAATTTCGGTCAATAAATGGGGTCCATGAGCATGTTTAACATGTTTTAAACATTTATTGCAACAAAAATACTCTTCCTCCTCGTATACTCATATATCCCACATTCGTTGTAAAAATATCACCATTATTATATTATTAAAATATAATAAGATATTTAAATGAATTATTTTATCAGAAAAAGATAAAATATTAATTTTCAACAATTGTCACATTAAAAATTTTCTCCATCTATATCCACATAAAATCAATATTTTCCTCATCATATGAATCAATAATTAATTATTCACAAATAATATTACAGAATCACAATATTGACAACCAGGCAGTTCCCAAGAAAGAGGGGGCTTTTCAATAAGAATTTCTCCTTACTGGCGCGCAATTAGGTGACCAAACCTCTCCTTAGACAGAACTTTCTAGACATTGCCAATAATGTTATTTTATAATATTATTCAGATAATATGAATTATTGCTTCGATAATGAAAAAATCTTGTATAATGACAATTATTGAAACAACAATGAGAATATAAAATATCAACGCAACAATTATTAAATCAATAAAATCTTTGAGCATTAATTATCGTAACCATTATTGAGTAGTGCCTTCTTACGTAAGAATCAATAATTGGTGCAATACTGGTAATCTTACTATATTTTAAACCACCGAGAGTATTTTAACAAGATTAGCAGTAATAACTATGCCATTATTTTTAAACAACTTATATTTGTCGTTTTCTTCATCCAATAAACTTTTCAGTTATGGGGCCCACAAAAGATTAGGTAGTCGTATGAATATTCCCGACAATAAAGAATATTCCACGACCAAACGAATATTCCCGACAACAATGAATATTTTATAACCACTTGCTTATTTTGAAATATTTGCATATTTTACCCATAATTATCCACATTAATCAAATCAACCCTTACTATTTCAAAATAGAGAAAATTAAATTTTATTAATAATAAGTTGGGGTCTTACATATCTATTATGGATACTAGCTTTGATTGTATCCATGTTTTGATCATTCTTAAATTTTACTTCACTATGATTATTTATTAAGTATTTTTGAACTCGGATTGTTTAAAGTACGAATCCTTAATATTTGTTCTTTTGTTTCACTGGATTCGTTTTCTTTAAAATATTTTTCATCATCCTCAGTCCTAAACGATGATATTACTGAATATCTTTGGCCTGTAATGCAAAGATGAATGAATTTTTGATGAATATCTTTGGCCCGTAGTGCAAAGATGAACACGTGTTGAGATGAACATGACCAACTGATGAATATCTTTGGCCTGTAGTGCAAAGATGAATATTTGATTCAAGATGTATATTGATTGATGTTACAGGGATAAAATATTGATGATGGACTTTAAAATTCATAGATTATAGTAGATTTCATTCTCTACGTAACTCATCTATGAATTATTATTTCCGCTAAAAATATTGATCTAAAACTTGTTGTCTATTGTATTTTATCATATTTTTCCCTGTTGAAGAGTAACGATAATTTTTTCTATATTATCTTAGTCATAATATTCTTTACTGGGCTAGTTGAGCTCACCCTTTTCCTTTTTGTTCCATTTTTCTTCTCAGGAGGCGAGAATGTAGCGAGTTCTAGTCGGGGTGTGGAATGATGGTTCTAGAGAGTTGTTTTAGTAGTCCTCACTATTTTTCTAAAATAATGTATCAATAATTATAATGAGAACTTATTTGAGTGTTGATATTGTCTAGAAGACAATATTTGTTTTTAAACTCACATTTTTATGTTGTATTAATAAAGTTGTAGTTGTTTCTGTACCATGTTATTGACGACTCAAAATGGGTGATGTATTTATCACAGTTGGTATCAGAGCTTAGAGATATGATCTCTGGCGGAGATCGGGGAATAGAACTAGGAGGGGAGAGACGAGTAAATCCTTCGCTAGTGTGTCCTACCTAAACTTATTTGTTGGTTGGTCAGAATATGGGGATATTATGTGATATGTTAATTTCTTCAATTAACCCTTGTTTTATGGCAGTATTTGAGAATGGCAACCGAGAATGTTAACAGTGGAGTAAATGAGACCGTGGAGACTCCTTTACTTACCAATGAGGAAAACGTGCAACAGGCCGACAATGTTCCTCCTGTAAACAACACCACTAATTAGATGATGAACGACGGAATGTTTAGAAGCTTTTTGAAGTTCATGCAAAATCAGTTAAGGGAGACTCGTGCACAAAATATAGGTGGAAATGATAATAACGCACGGTTTGTCACAGCCAAGCAGTTCAAAGAGTTGGGACCACCAGAATTCTGGGGAAAGCCGGATCCGATTAAGGCAGAAACGTGGGTCAAACAAATTACCAAGATATTCGATGTCTTTGGATGCACGGAGGAACAGAAGGTTCCATTCGCCACCTTTATGTTCCGTAATGAGGCAGATTACTGGTGGGAATTTGTGAAGCGTACCCATCCAACTGCACTCAGCATGTCTTGGGAGATGTTTCAGAAACTGTTCAATAACAAGTACTTTCCTGAAAGTATTCGTCATATGAAGGAAGTAGAGTTTATTAGATTGGAACAAAACAACAAGACGGTGTCCCAGTACGAGGCAAAGTTTGCAGAGTTATCCAGGTTTGCACCTCATTTGGTGGAGAATGAGGAACGTATGACGCGGATGTTTCTGAGAGGTTTGAAACCCGACATACGTCAATATCTCATTTCTCATAAATTTTCTCTCTATTCAGATGTTGTCAATAGGGCTCAATTGTTAGAGCGAGATAACGAGTACGTTCAACCGAGGGACCGCAACCAGGATCATACCGGTGACAGCAGTCATCAGAACAACGATAACCAGCGAAGAAAGGAAAATATGGACAAAAATGGTAACCACTCTGGTGGTAATCATGGCCATGAAAATAGAAGAAGCGAGTCAGGAGGAGATTTTAAAAAGAGGAGATTTAACAACGACCATGTGAAGAAGGCGGCGGTCTTAAGAAGAATCGGTTCTAAAGGAGGAGAACGACCACCGGTCGTATGCTATAAATGTTGAAAAGAGGGACATACCAGCCGAAACTGCCCACAACAGTTCAAGGTATGCTATAATTGTGGAAAAGAAGGACATATTGCTCGAGATTGTACGATAGCGAAACCATGTCCAGCGGGGATGGTGACTCAAAAGGTTGTCCCGGAAAAGTCAAAGTCAACGGTTCCTGGAAGAGCGTTTGTCGTGACTGGTCAAAATATGAGGAACCCAAACGAGGTGATCACGAGTAAGCTATTTATAAATTCTTGCGAAGTTTATACCTTACTTGATACCGGTTCTACCCATTCATTTATCTCTCCTGCTTGCGCTCAACGTTTAAACTTGACTCCGGAGAAATTAGACTTTGACCTATCTGTGGAAACTCCGTTAGGAGAAACTTTCATCACATCCATTGTTTATAAATCTTTGTTCGATTCAAGTTGGCACCATCACCTTTACCTGTTGACCTTATCTCTTTAAAGATACTTGCTTTTGATGTGATTTTAGGGATTGATTGGTTAACTACTCATCATGCCAAAATTGATTATTTTTCGTAAAGTTGTTAGTTTTCATATTCCTAACCAACCACGTTGTGCGTATTCAAGCAACTAAACCATTAAAATCAATCATCGTCATATCTAATCATAAAGCTATTCGTTTATTGAAAAGCGGATGTCAAGCTTTCTTAGCCCATGTTATGGATTTGAATAAAGACACGTCAAATTTGAATAATATTCTGTTGTTATTGACTTTCCGACGTATTTTGAAGAACTTCCGGCCTACCCCGTAACGTGAAGTTGAATTCTTTATTGATCTTGAACCCGTACAAAGTCCATTTCTAAAACCCCATATCGAATGGCTCCTATTGAACTTCAGGAGTTAAAGGTCCAACTACAGGAATTGTTGGATATCGGTTTCATTCGCCCTAGTACATCTCCTTGGGGTGCTTCATTTTATTAAGTAAAGAAGAAAGATGGGAGTATGCGACTTTTGTATTGATTATCGGAATTGAACCATGTCACCATCAAGAATAGGTATCCTCTACCTCGTATTGATGACTTGTTTGACCGATTGTAAGGGGCACAATTCTTTTCAAAATTGATCTTCGATTCGGATATCATCGGTGAAGATTAGAACCGAGGATATTCTAAATAACGCCTTCGTAAACCTGTAGATGGGCATTATGAATTCTTAGTCATGTCTTTCTTGACCGACTAATGCTCCCGCGACTTTCATGAAAGTATTATGCATACAAGCCAATCATGTATGATGATAAAGCATATACTGTGTAATCAATCTTATTTATTTATTAATAAAAGAATTATTTATTAAAGGCATTTATTATCTACATGGTGCTGTTTTAATAATATGTGATAAACCCATAGTTTTAAGTAATGCTTTTAGAATCATGATGAGATCATGCTAATGAGATCTAAATTCTTAGATAGCTTAAAACTAAAATGTTTCCAATCAATGGATTACTAAAAAGGGGATTAATGAATCCGGATAGATTGGTACGTACATTATTTGCTCATTGGATGAGGTTGATTGATCTCATGATCATTTGTGTGGAGACACTAAAGCAAGTATGTAGGTGCTTATTAGAGAATAAGTTCACTGAACATGACTCGCTAATCATAAATTCTTGCGAAGTTTATACCTTACTAGATACCGGTGCTACCCATTCATTTATCTCTCCTGCTTGTGCTCAACGTTTAAACTTAACTCCGGAGAAATTAAACTTTGATTTATCTGTGGAGACTCCGTTAGGAGTCCGTTAGGAGAAACTTTCATCACATCCACTGTTTATAAATCTTGTGTGATCCAAGTTGGCACCATCACATTACCTGTTGATCTTATCTCTTTAAAGATACTTGCTTTTGATGTGATTTTAGGGATTGATTGGTTAACTACTCATCATGCCAAAATTGATTGTTTTCGTAAGGTTTTTAGTTTTCATATTCCTAACCAACATATTATGCAATTAAGCAACTAAACCACTAAAATCAATCATCGTCATATCAAGTCATAAAGCTATTCGTTTATTAAAAAACGGATGTCAAGCTTTCTTAGCCCATGTTATGGATTTGAATAAAGACACGTCGGATTTGAATAATATTCCTGTTGTTAGTAAATTTCCTGACGTATTTCCTGAAAAACTTCCCGGTCTACCCCAAGAATGTGAAGTTGAATTCTTTATTGATCTTGAACCTGGTACAAAGCCCATTTCTAAAACCCCATATCAAATGGCTCTATTGAACTTCGAGGAGTTAAAAGTCCAACTACGAGAATTGTTGGACATCGGTTTCATTAAATCTAGTACATCTCCTTGGGGTGCTCCTGTTTTATTTGTAAAGAAGAAAGACGGGAGTTTGCGACTTTGTATTAACCATCGGGAATTGAACCATGTCATCATCAAGAATATGTATCCTCTACCTCGTATTGATGACCTGTTTGACCAGTTGCAAGGAGCATAATTCTTCTCAAAGATCGATCTTCATTCTGGATATCATCGGTGAAGATTAGGCGAGGATATTCAAAGACTACCTTCGTAACTCCCAGACGGGCATTATGAATTCTTAGTCATTTCTTTTGGATTGACTAATGCTCCTGCGGCTTTCATGGATATGATGAACCGAGTATTCAAGGATTATTTGGATCAGTTCGTTGTTGTCTTTATTGATGACATCCTCATATATTCCAAAAGCCGTGAAGATCTTGAGCACCATTTGAATCTGGTACTCCAAAGGCTTCGTGAAAATAAGCTATATGTGTAAGACCCCAACTTATTATTAATAAAATTTAATTTTCTCTATTTTGAAATAGTAAGGGTTGATCTGATTAATGTGGATAGTTATGGGTAAAATACGCAAATATTTCAAAATAAGCAAGTGGTTATAAAATATTCATTGTTTATTGGGGAATATTAGTTTGGTCGTGGAATATTCTCATTTTGTGGGAATATTAAATGCGACGGTAGCAGATCTTTTGTGGGCCCCCATAAAAAAAGCGATTGGATGAAGAAAACGACAAATATAAGTTGTTTAAAAATAACGACATAATTATTACCGATTAATATTGTTAAAATACTCGGTGGTTAAAATACGAAGATTGCGGTATTGCACCAATTATTGATTCTTACGTAAGAAGGCACTACTCAATAATGGTTACAATAATTACTATTATTCGGTATTTTATTGATTTAATAATTCTTTGCGTTGATATTTTATATTCATTGTTGTTTTGATAATTGTCATTACATAATATTTTTCATTATCGAGTAATAATTCATATTATCTGAATAATATTATTAGATACCATTATTGGCAATGTCTAGAAAGTTACATCTAAGGAAAAGTTTGGTCACCTAATTGTGCGCTTGATGAGGAGAAATTCTTATTGGAAAGCCCTCTTTCTGAGAACCGCCTGGTTGTCAATATTGTGATTTCAGTAATATTATTTGTGAATAATTAATTATTGATTCATATGATGAGAAAATATTGATTTTATGTGGATATAGATGGAGAAAATTTTTAATGTGACAATTGTTGAAAATTAATATTTTATCTTTTCTCGATAAAATAATTTATTTAAATATATTATTATATTTTAATAATATAATAAAAGGTGATATTTTACAATGAATGTGGGATATATGAGTATCGAGGAGGAAGAGTATTTTGTTGCAATAAATGTTTAAAACATGTTAAACATGTAAATTGGACCCCATTTATTGATTGAAATTTTATTATAGCTTTGTAAAATCGTCTGTTTGTGGATTTGGTCAATTTACATTTGGAATTTGGAAAAACTTTCTTCACAAAGTTGTAGAGAATTGAATTTCCTATAAAAAATGCGAGTTTCAATTTTTTCCGACAAAAGGGCTATTTATTATGAATTATTGAAGTTTCAAGCTCAAATAATTGATTTTTGGAAGTTTAAAATAATTTAAATTAGAAAAACGCTTTTGATATGTTTGGTGGGCTTGGTTGGTTGTTGAAATGAGCTGATTTCAGTTTATAAGAGTGTGCGTAGGGAAAATTTTATATATATTAATATTATATTAAATTTTCTACTTTGTGTTTTAAGCATTTTCTTATAAATAGGGTGCTTAGGTTAGAATTGAAAATCATACCGAAGCTGAAGTTTTTCTCTCTATATTATCGAAAGCGTATTCTTGTGAGTATTTTGAGTATTGCTATACGGTGCAAGTTCAAGTTATAGCTTTATATCCAGGTGTTTCAAATTTAGAAGCACCGATCTTTTTCGAGGTAAGGGATATTATTATTTTTTTTCGTAATGATATTATTTCTTCAATATCATTATCTTTGAAATATTGATATGAAGTTTTTATCAAATTTGGAACTTTTGGTGTCTGAGTTACTATTCACGATATCTGACCTTTATTCACGATATCTGATCTTATTCACGAATCGACAATTATTCATCGAAAAATGAAAATTTTCCTTTTGTCCCAAAATATCAATTGTGGATACTAGCTTTGATTGTATCCATGTTTTGATCATTCTTGAATTTTACACCACTATGATTATTTTTGAGGTATTTTTGGACATGGATAAAACAAAGTACGAATATTTAATCTTTAATCTTTGTCATTTTGTTTCACTGGATTCGTTTCTTTAAAAATATTTTTCATCATCCTCAGTCTTAAATGATGATATTATTGAATATTTTTGGCTTGTAGTGCAAAGATGAATGATTTCTGATGAATATCTTTGGCCCGTAGTGCAAAGATGAACATGTGTTTAGATGAACATGACCAACTGATGAATATCTTTGGCCTGTAGTGCAAAGTTGAATATTTGATTGCAGATATATATTGATTGATATTACAGGGATAAAAGATAGACGATGAACTTTTAAATTCATACATAGAAGATAGTAGTTTGCATTCTCTACTTAACTCTTCTAATGAATTATTATTTTCATTGCGAATATTGATTTAAAACTTATTGTCTATTGTATTCTATTAGATTTTTCCTGTTGAAGACTAACGATAATTTGTTGTATATTATCTTAGTCATAATATTCTTTTTTGGGCTAGTTGAGCTCACCCTTTTCCTTGTTGTTCCATTTTTCTTCTCGGGAGGCGAGAATGTAGCGAAAGTACTTAGTGGGGTATGGAATGAAGGTTCTAGAGAGAGTTGTTTAGTAGTCCTCACCATTTTTGTAAAATAATGTATCAATAATTATGATGGGGATTTATTTGCGTGTGGATATTGTCAGATGGCAATATCTCGTATTTAAACTCACAGTTTATATGTTGTAATAATAAAGTTGTAGTTGTTTCATACCATGTATTGACAACTCAAAATGGGTGATGTATACCTATTTTGGGGGGGCGCCACAGATTGGTATCGAGCTTAGGGATATGATCTCTGGCGGAGATCGGGGAATAGAACTAGGAGGGAGAGACGAGTAAATCCTTCGCTAAAGTGTGTCCTACCTAAGCTTATTTGTTAGTTGGTCAAGTATATAAGGATATTATTTGATATATTGATTTCCTTAATTAACCCTTGTTTTATGACAAGATTTGAGAATGTCGATTGAGAATATTAATAATGGGAAATGAGACCGTGGAGACGCTCTTACTCACCAACGAGGAGAACGCAACTGACGGGCAATGTTCCTCCATGAACAACACCACCGAAAGCGAGATGATGAACGAGGGATATTTAGAAGCTTTTTGCGGTTCATGCAAAATCGACGAGGAGACTTGTGATCAAAATACAGGAGGAAATGATAGCAATTCACGGGTTGTCACACCCAAACAGTTCAAAGAGTTGGGACCACCGAATTTAAGGTAAAGCCAGATCCGATCATGGTGGAAACATGGGTCAAGCAAATTACCAAGATATTCGATGTCTTGGGATGCACAGAGGAAGAGCGAAGGTTCCATTCACCACCTTTATGTTCGTGGTGAGGCGGACTCTTTGGTGGGAGTTCGTGAAGCGTACCCATCCACCTGCGCTCTCAAGATATCTTTGGGAGACGTTTTGAAACTATTTAATGACAAATATTTTCCCGAAAGTGTTGGTCGTATGAAGGAAGTGGAGTTCATCGATTAGAACAAAACAACATACGCGGTGTCTCGAGACGAGGCAAAGTTTGCGAGTTATCCGAGTTTGCACCTCATTTGGTGGAGAATGAGGAACGATGACGCGGATGTTTCTTAGAGGTTTGAAACCCCGGCACGCGTCAAGATCTCATTTCTCATAAATTTTCTCTCTATTCAGATGTTGTTAACATGGCTCAATTTTTAGAGCGAGATAACGAGTATGTTCAACCGAGAGACCATAACCGAGGATCATACCGTAGATAGCGATTAACGTAATAACGATAACCAAATGAGAAAAAGCAGACGGAAAAAAAAAATGGTAACCACTCTGGTGGTAATCATAGCCATGAAAATAGAAGAAGCGAGTCGGGAGGAGATTTTAAAAGAGGAGATTTAACAACGACCATGTGAAGACGCAGCAGTGTCGATAAAGAATCGGGTTCTAAGGGAGGAGAAACGACCACCGGTCATATGCTATAAATGCGGAAAGAGGGACATATCGGTCAAAGCGCCCACAAAAGTTCAAGGTATGCTATAATTGTGGAAAGGAAAGACATATCGCCGAGATTATACGGTAGCGAAACCTAGTTCAATGGGACGGTGACTTAAAAGACATCCTAGAAAAGTCAAAGTCAGCGGTTCTGGAAGAAAGCGTTTGTTGTGATCGGGTCAAAATATGAGGAACCCAAACGAGGTGATCACGAGTAAGCTATTTATAAATTCTTGCGAAGTTTATACCTTACTTGATCTGGGGTGCTACCCATTCATTTATCTCTCGCTTTGCGCTCGCGTTTAAACTTGACTCAGGAGAAATTAGACTTTGACCTATCTGTGGAAACTCCGTTAGGAGAAACTTTCATCACATCCATTGCTTATAAATCTTGTTCGATTCAAGTTGGCACCATCACTTACCGTTGACCTTATCTCTTTAAAGATACTTGCTTTTGATGTGATTTTAGGGATTGATTGGTTAACTACTCATCATGCCAAAATTGATTATTTTTGTAAAGTTGTTAGTTTTCATATTCCTAACCAACTTTGTTATGCGTTTTCAAGCAACTAAACCATTAAAATCAATCACATCATATCTAATCATAAAGCTATTCGTTTATTGAAAAGCGGATGTCAAGCTTTCTTAGCCCATGTTATGGATTTGAATAAAGACACGTCAAATTTGAATAATATTCTGTTGTTATTGACTTTCGACGTATTTCTGAAGAACTTCTGGTCTACCCCGTAACGTGAAGTTGAATTCTTTATTGATCTTGAACACGGTACAAAGTCCATTTCTAAAACCCCATATCGAATGGCTCCTATTGAACTTCGAGGAGTTAAAGGTCCAACTACGAGAATTGTTGGACATCGGTTTCATTCGCCCTAGTACATCTCCTTGGGGTGCTTCATTTTATTAAGTAAAGAAGAAAGATGGGAGTACGCGACTTTGTATTGATTATCGGAATTGAACCATGTCACCATCAAGAATAGGTATCCTCACCTCGTATTGATGACTTGTTTGACCGATTATGTAAGGGGGCACAATTCTTTTCAAAAATTGATCTTCGATTACGGATATCATCAATTTGAAGATTAGGCGAGGATATTCTAAAATCGCCTTCGAACTTCGGTATGGGCATTATGAATTCTTAGTCATGTCTTTCGGACTGACTAATGCTCCTGCGACTTTCATGAAAGTATTATGCATACAAGCCAATCATGTATGATGATAAAGCATATACTGTGTAATCAATCTTATTTATTTATTAATAAAAGAATTATTTATTAAAGGCATTTATTATCTACATGGTGCTGTTTTAATAATATGTGATAAACCCATAGTTTTAAGCAATGCTTTTAGAATCATGATGAGATCATGCTAATGAGATCTAAATTCTTAGATAGCTTAAAACTAAAATGTTTCCAATCAATGGATTACTAAAAAGGGGATTAATGAATCCGGATAGATTGGTACGTACGTTGTTTGCTCATTGGATGAGGATGATTGATCTCATGATCATTTGTATGGAGACACTAAAGCAAGTATGTAGGTGCTTATTAGAGAATAAGTTCACTGAACATGACTCACTAAGGAATACTTAATGGAGTTTTACTTGCTTGTCAATAGGAATTCCTGTAGTGATAGTAGTACAAATGATCCTTAGACTTGAGATCATTATAGTATCTTATATATAATGAATTACACTTTAACTTATTCCTTAAGATTCTTAGAGTATATCAAAGGGTATGCTTGGGTGTAATAAGTTATATATGAAGATAAAGAATGATCAATAAAGAATCTACCACTTTTAGTAAAAGAAGAGAAATGTCCTATGTGATTCGATAAATGACAACCCAAGAATCCTTGGCCAAGGTGGAATGAAATTAGAAAGTAGTTTCTAATTTGCATTCATTAGGAGTTGTGCATTTAGGAATCGAAATACATATAATTAAATAAAATAAGACTTGACAGTAATTCCATGTCTTATATTTAATTGGGACATTGTATGGTGGAAGGATTGAATTGTACGGTAACTATTTACTCAAAGGTTCTTTTATGATTAATGTTGAAATCTATATTATCTGGAAAGTCGTTGATCGCTAGGGAGGCTTATCCCTATTGTAGAATAAATATTATTTATTTAAATAAATTATTTGTTTAATTTATTTATTTAAATGAGATTAGAATTATTCTAATTGATTTATTCACAACCGGTTTAATATGGAGAACCTAAAGGGTCACACCATAAAAGGAAGAATAATTATTTAAGAAGTTAATGGCATAATTGTAATAATATGTTAAGTATATTTAATTTAATCTATGGTGATAGAATAAATTAAATAGCTTAATATTTATTATTTAATATTTTAGAAATATTAAATATAAATTAATAAGAGGAGTCTTATTAATATTATTACAATTATTATTATTTTAATTTCTAAAAGGTTTAGGAATTAATTTAATATAAGTACTCTCATTTATTCCTAATTGGATTAGGAAGGAAAATTAGTTAAAGGAGTTTAATTAATTACCCTAATAGAATTAGGAGCCCATTTAATTAAAAGAGTTTAATTAAATAAATAATACCTTATTTTAATTAAAATAGGTTACATGATATCTTTATAAGAGAGTCTTATATCGGATATCTAATATACGTAATTCCAAGAGTTGAAGAGTACACCTCCTTTTCTATACGAGATAGGAAAAACTAGGGTTTGAGCCAATACCCTTCTTCTTGAAAATTCTTCTTCTTTGGTGGATCACCTCTAGAGGCCATACACTTGGGTGGCTTACATTGATCAAAGGAAGGAATCTACCCAGAGATTCAAGGAGATCGCGGAGAAGTAGGAGGTGAACTCGTACCTGAGGAAGCTCGTTTCTACAAGGGTATGATTTCATAATTTCTTATTCTTCGTTTAATTAATAATATGCATAAAGGATGATCGGGGTAATTAGTTTGTGATTTTTTTTTTAAAATTTGATTTTATTTCGCTTCCGCTAAAATTTTCAATTTGATTGCTACTTTGATTTTCACAAAACCTAACATTTCATGGATATGATGAACCGAGTATTCAAGGAATATTTAGATCAGTTTGTTGTTGTCTTTATTGATGACATCCTCATATATTCCAAAAGTCGTGAAGATCATGAGCACCATTTGAAGCTGGTACTCCAAAGGCTTCGTGAAAACAAACTATATGCCAAATTGAAGAAATGCGAGTTCTGGCTTGAGGAAGTAGCATTTCTTGGGCACGTAGTGTCAAAACATGAAGTATCCGTGGACCCGGCGAAGATTGAAGCAATACAAAGTTGGGAGAAACCGAAGTCGGTGACCGAAGTACGTAGCTTTCTAGGTCTAGCTGGTTATTATCGGAGATTCGTGGAAGGGTTTTCTCGAATCGCTACTCCATTAACTCAACTAACTCGGAAGGATACAAAATTCGTTTGGAGCGAAGAATGCGAGAAGAGTTTCCAAGAGCTTCAGAGGAGACTTATTTAAGACTGTTTCTAACAATACCATCCGGTTCGGATGGATTTGTTATCTCAACGATGCTTGTGCAAAGGGTTAGGATGTGTTCTCATGCAACGTGGGAAAGTCATATCCTATGCCTCGCGACAACTTAAAGAATATGAGAGGAATTATCCTACTCATGATCTAGAGTTGGCAGCAGTCGTTTTCGAGCTAAAGATATAGAGGCACTATCTATATGGGAAGAAAGTGGAGATATATTCAGACCAGAAAAGCCTTAAATATTTCTTCACTCAAAAAGAACTCAACATGCGGTAGCGACGTTGGCTCGAGCTATTGAAAGAATACGACCACACTATTCAATACCATCCTAGAAAAGCGAACGTGGTAGCTGACGCGTTGAGTAGAAGATCATATGCAGGAATGAGTGCGATGATGTCAAGTATACGCATAGAGCCAACTTTAATAGAAAAAGTAAAGGTTGCTCAAGCCACCGACCCGGAGCTGATGCGTATGAAGAAAAAAGTATAAGAAGGAGCTATTCCTAAGCGAGAATTGATGAAGAAGGAATACTTGAGTCCACTCTAGACTTTGTGTTCCTAACGACTACGATTTGAAGTACAAGATTATGATGGAGGCACACAATACACCATTTTCAATCCATCCGGAAGTACTAAAATGTATCGTGATCTTCGACATACATTTTGGTGGAACAATATGAAGAGAGAGATTGCAAAGTTTATCTCGATGTGTTTAACTTGCCAACGTGTAAAGGCGGAGCATCTAGTACCTAAGGGTCCATTGCAACCACTTGAGATTCCGAAATGGAAGTGGGAACACATTACCATGGATTTCGTTACGGGTCTTCCTACGGTTTCTCAAGGCATCAATGCTATTTGGGTTATTATTGATAGATTAACCAAGTCTCCTCATTTCTTGCCGATACGGGAGACTTATTCCCTTGAACGTCTTGATAATATATATGTAAATGAGATTGTGAGGTTGCATGTCATGCCAGTATCCATAGTTTCGGATCGTGAGCCAAGATTCACTTCAAGATTTTGGGTTAGCTTACAAAAAGCTATGGGCATGATTTATTGATTGATTAAGCATACCATCCTCAAACGGACGGACAATCAGAGAGGACTATTCAAACTCTTGAAGATTTATTAAGACTCTGTGTCCTAGACTTCAAGGGCAGTTGGGATAAGTATTTACCATTGGTGGAATTCTCCTACAACAACAGTTATCAGGCAAGTATAGGTGTGGCTCCATTTGAAGCATTATATGGACGAAAGTGTCGCTCTCCAATATGTTGGGATGAGGTGGGTGAAGCAACATTGTTGGGACCCGAGTTAGTACGTATGACTACCGAAAAGATCCAAATGATTCGACAACGTATACAAACGGCACAAGATCGACAAAAGAGTTATGCGGATCTTCATCGAAAGGACGTGGAATTTAGTATAGGGGATCATGTATTGTTGCGAGTTACTCCATGGAAGGGAGTTACAAGATTTGGGAAGAGAGGAAAGCTCAATCCACGATTTATCTGTATTTCGTAAATATGTGAAAGACCCGAACCACGTTATAGAGTTAGAACCGGACGAGATAGCCGAAGACTTAACGTATGAGGAGGTACCTGTCAAGATCTTGGATAGGAAGGAGCATGTCCTATGCGCAAAGGTCATACCACAAGTTAAAGTTTTGTAGAGGAATCATGCTATAGAGGAAATGACCTGGGAATTGGAAACGGAAATGAAAGCGAGGTATCCTCACCTTTTCGAAACACCAGGTACGTACGTCAATTTCGAGGACGAAATTTCATAAGGAGGGAGGTTGTAAGACCCCAACTTATTATTAATGAAATTTAATTTTCTCTATTTTGAAATAGTAAGGGTTGATTTGATTAATGTGGATAGTTATGGGTAAAATACGCAAATATTTCAAAATAAGCAAGTGGTTATAAAATATTCATTGTTGTCTGGGAATATTCGTTTGGTCGTGGAATATTCTTCATCATTTCGGAGAATATTCGTACAATGGTATGATCTTTTATGGGCCCCATAACTGAAAGCGATTGGATGAAAAAAAATGACAAATATAAGTTGTTTAAAAATAACGGCATAGTTGTTACCAATTAATATTTGTTAAAATACTAAATTGGTTAAAATATAGTAGAAGACACCGGTATTGCACCAATTATTGATTCTTACGTAAGAAGGCACTACTCAATAATGATTACAGAATTATCGCTCAAAGATTTTATTGATTTAATAATTCTTTGCGTTGATATTTTATATTGTCGTTGTTTCAATAATTGTCATTACACAGTATTTTTCATTATCGAAGCAATAATTCATATTATCTGAATAATATTATTAGATAACATTATTGGCAATGTCTAGAAAGTTCTGTCTAAGGAGAGGTTTGGTCACCTAATTGGGCGCCAGTAAGGAAAAATTCTTATTGGGAAGCCCCCTCTTTCCTGGGAACTGCCTGGTTGTCAATATTGTGATTCTGTAATATTATTTGTGAATAATTAATTATTGATTCATATGATGAGGAAAATATTGATTTTATGTGGATATAGATGGAGAAAATTTTTAATGTGACAATTGTTGAAAATTAATATTTTATCTTTTTCTGCTAAAATAATTCATTTAAATATATTATTATATTTTAATAATATAATAATGGTGATATTTTTACAACGAATGTGGGATATATGAGTATCTGAGGAGGAAGAATATTTTTGTTACAATAAATGTTTAAAACATGTTAAACATGCTCTGTGGACCCCATTTATCGATTTGAAATTTGATTATAGCACTGTAAAATCGCCTGTTTGTGAATTTGGTCAATTTTTGTTTGGAATTTGGAAAAACTTTCTTCCGCAAAGTTGTAGAGAATTGAATTTCCTATATAAAATTTGCGAGTTTCAATTTTTCGACAAAAGGGCTATTTATTATGAATTATTGAAGTTCAAGCTCAAATAATTGATTTTTGGAAGTTTAAAATAATTTAAATTAGAAAAACGTTTTTGATATGTTTAGTGGGCTTGGTTGGTTGTTGAAATGAGCTGATTTCAGTTTATAAGAGTGTGCATAGGAAAAATTTTATATATATTAATATTATATTAAATTTTCTACTTTTGGTGTTTCTAAGATTTTCCTATAAATAGGGTGCTTAGGTTAGAATTGAAAATCACACCGTAAATCGAAGTTTTCTCTCTCTATATTATCGAGCGTATTCTTGTGAGTATTTTGAGTATTGCTATACGGTGCAAGTTCAAGTTATAGCCTATATCCGGTGTTTCAGTTAGAAGTACTGATGTTTCGAGGTAAGGGATATTTTTTTTTATTTTCGTAATGATATTATTTTTTCAATATCATTATGCTGAAATATTGATCTGAAGTTTTTATCAAATTTGGAACTTTTGGTATCGGAGTTCTTATTCACGATATCGACATTATTCACGATATCTGAGATTATTCATTAATACGACACTATTCATCGAAAAATGAAAATTTTCCTTTTGTCCCAAAATATCTATTGTGGATACTAGCTTTGATTGTATCCATGTTTTGATCATTCTTGAATTTTACACCACTATGATTATTTTTGAGGTATTTTTGGACATGGATAAAAAACAAAGTACGAATCCTTAATCCTTGTCATTTTGTTTTGTTTGGATTCGATTCGCTTTTAAAAATATTTTTCATCATCCTCAGTCTTAAATGATGATATTATTGAATATCTTTGGCCTGTAGTGCAAAGATGAATGATTTCTGATGAATATCTTTGGCCCGTAGTGCAAAGATGAACAGGTGTTTAGATGAACATGACCAATTGATGAATATCTTTGGCCTGTAGTGCAAAGATGAATATTTGATTCCATATATATATTGATTGATATTACAGGGATAAAAGATAGACGATGAACTTTTAAATTCATACATAGAAGATAGTAGTTTGCATTCTCTACTTAACTCTTCTAATGAATTATTATTTCATGTAATATTGATTTAAAACTTGTTGTCTATTGTATTCTATTAGATTTTTTCCTGTTGAAGACTAACGATAATTTGTTGTATATTATCTTAGTCATAATATTCTTCTTTGGGCTAGTTGAGCTCACCCTTTTCCTTGTTGTTCCATTTTTCTTCTCAGGAGGCGAGAATGTAGCGAGTACTAGTCGGGGTATGGAATGAAGGTTCTAGAGAGAGTTGTTTAGTAGTCCTCACCATTTTTGTAAAATAATGTATCAATAATTATGATGGGGATTTATTTGCGTGTGGATATTGTCTAGATGGCAATATCTGTATTTAAACTCACAGTTTATATGTTGTAATAATAAAGTTGTAGTTGTTTCTGTACCATGTATTGACAACTCAAAATGGGTGATGTATACCTATTTTGGGGGCGTCACAATATGCCAAGTTGAAGAAATGCGAGTTCTAGCTTGAGGAAGTAGCATTCCTTGGGCATGTGGTGTCAAAACATGGAGTATCTGTCGACCCGACGAAGATTGAAGCAATACAAAGTTGGGAGCAACCGAAGTCGGTGACCGAAGTACGTAGCTTTCTGGGTTTAACTGGTTATTATCGGAGATTTATGGAAGGATTTTCTCGAATTACTACTCCGTTAACTCAGCTGACTCGGAAAGATACAAAATTCGTATGGAGCGAGGAATGCGAGAAGAGTTTCCAAGAGCTTAAGAGGGGACTCATTTCGGCACCTGTTCTGACAATACCATCTGATTCAGATGGATTTGTTATTTACAACGATGCTTCAGGCAAAGGGTTAGGATGTGTTCTCATGCAACATGGGAAAGTCATAGCCTATGCCTCGCGACAACTTAAAGAATATGAGAGGAATTATCCTACTTATGATCTAGAGTTGGCGTAAATCAAAGCGCACTAAAGATCCGGAGGCACTATCTATATGGGGAGAAAGTGGAGATATATGCAGACCATAAAAGCCTCAAATATTTCTTCACCCAAAAGGAACTCAACATGCGGCAACGACGTTGACTCGAGCTGTTAAAAGATTATGACCACACCATTAAATACCATCTTGGAAAAGCAAACGTGGTAGCTGACGCGTTGAGTAGAAGATCATATGTAGAAACGAGTGCGATGATGTCAAGTATACACATAGAACCAACTTTAATCGATAAACTTAAAGTTACTCAAGCCACCGACCCGGAGCTGATGTGTATGAAGAAGAAAGTACAAGAAGGTGCTATTCCGGAAGTAAGAATCGATGAAGAAGGAATACTTCGAGTCCACTCCATACTTTGTGTTCCTAACGACTCTGATTTGAAATACAAGATCATAACGGAGGCACATAATACACCGTTTGCAATCCATCCTGGAAGTACCAAAATGTATCGTGATCTTCGACATACATTTTGGTGGAACAATATGAAGAGAGAGATTGCAAAGTTTATCTCGAGATGTTTAACTTGTCAACGTGTAAAGGCGGAGCATCAAGTACCTAAGGGTCCATGCAACCACTTGAGATTCCGAAATGAAAGTGGGAACACATTACCATGGATTTCGTTATGGGTCTTCCCACGGTTTCTCAAGGTATAAATGCTATTTGGGTTATTGTTGATAGATTAACCAAGTCTGCTCATTTCTTGCCGATACGGGAGACTTATTCCCTTGAACGTCTTGCTCATATGTACGTAAATGAGATTGTGAGATTGCACGGCATGCCAATATCCATAGTTTCGGATTGTGACCCAAGATTCACTTCACGATTTTGGGTTAGTTTACAAAAAGCTATGGGCACGGATTTACGATTTAGTTCGGCATACCATCCTCAAACGGACGGACAATCAGAGAGGACTATTCAAACTCTTGAAGATCTATTAAGACTCTGTGTCCTAGACTTCAAAGAGAGTTGGGATAAGTATTTACCATTAGTGGAATTCTCCTACATCAACAGTTATCAGGCAAGTATAGGCGTGGCTCCATTTGAAGCATTATATGGATGAAAGTGTCTCTCTCCAATATGTTGGGATGAGGTGGGTGAAGCAACATTGTTGGGACCCGAGTTGGTACACATGACTACGAAAAAGATCCAAATGATTCGACAACGTATACAAACGGCACAGGATCGACAAAAGAGTTATGCGGATCTTCATCGAAAAGACGTGGAATTTAGTATTGGGGATCATGTATTGTTGCGTGTTGCTCCATGGAAGGGAGTTACAAGATTTGGGAAGAGAGGAAAGCTCAATCCACGATTTATTGGTCCATTTCAGATTCTTGACCGAGTAGAAAATGTAGCCTATAGACTCGCGTTACCTCCAAGTATGTCTCGTGTTCATAATATTTTTCATATATATGTGCTACGTAAATATGTGAAAGACCCGAACCACGTTATTGAGTTAGAACCGGACGAGATAGCCGAAGACTTAACGTACGAAGAGGTGCCTGTCAAGATCTTGGATAGGAAGGAGCATGTCCTACGCACAAAGGTCATACAACAAGTCAAAGTTTTGTGGAGGAACCATGCTATAGAAGAAATGACCTGGGAGTTGGAAACGAAAATGAAAGCGAGGTATCCTCACCTTTTCGAAACACCAGGTATGTACGTCAATTTCGAGGACAAAATTTCATAAGGAGGGGAGGTTATAAGACCCCAACTTATTATTAATGAAATTGAATTTTCTCTATTTATTATTTTGAAATACTAAGGGTTGATTTGATTAATGTGGTTAGTTATGGGTAAAATGCGCAAATATTTCAAATAAGCAAGTGGTTATAAAATATTCATTGTTGTCGGGGAATATTAGTTTAGTCGTGGAATATTCTTCTTGTTGGGGAATATTCATTTAATGGCCTTGCTTTTGTGTGGGGGCCCATAACTGAAAGCGATTGGGTGAAGAAACGACAAGTATAAGTTGTTTATAAATAACGGCGTAGTTTATTCCAGATTAATCTTTGTTGAAAACCCCGGTGGTTAAAACACAATAACATTACACAGTATTGAACCAATTATTGATTCTTACGTAAGAAGGCACTACTCAATAATTGTTACAGTAGTTACTGTTCAATATTTTATTTTATTGATTCAATAATTGCTACGTTGATATTTTATATTATTGTTGTTTCAATAATTATTACTACACAATATTTTCATTATCAGATCAATAATTCATATTATTTGAATAATATTATTAGATAACATTATTGGCAATGTCTAGACAGTTCTGTCTAAGGAGAGGTTTGGTCATCTAATCATGCGCCAAGAAGGAGAAATCCTTATCGAAAGCCCCTCTTCCTCAGGAGGCACTGCCGTTGCTAGTATTGTGATTCTATAATATTATTTGTGAATAATTAATTATTGATTTATATGATAAGGAAAATATTCATTTTATGTGGATATAGATGGAGAAAATTTTAAAGTAACAATTGTTGAAAAATTGATATTTATCTTTTCTGATAAATAATTCATTAATATATTATTATATTTTAATAATATAATAATGGTGATATTTTTACAATGAATGTGGGATATATGAGTTTATGAGGAGTATTTTTGTTACTAAAAATATTTAAAACATGTTTTTCATGTTTGTGGACCCCATTTCTTGACTGAAATTTGATTATAGCCTGTAAAATCGTCCGTATGTGGATTTCGGTCAATTTCTGCTTGGAATTTGGAAAAACTTAAACTTACAAAGTTGTAGATAATGGAATTTTCTATGGAAAAGACATAAGGTTCGAATTTTTCAGATAAAAGGGCTATTTATTATGAATTATTGAAGTTTGAAGTTCTAGAATAATTGATTTTTGAAAGTTTTAATTATGTTTTTCAAGAAAAACGTTTTTAATGAGATGAGTGGGTCTCACATGTGATATAAATGAGCTGAAATTAGATTTCAAAGGTAGGCGTGACAATATAAATATAATAATATTTTATTAAATTTTCTACTTTGGTGTTCTAAGCATTTTTCTATAAATAGGGTGCTTAGGTTAGAATTGAAAATCACACCAGAAACTGAAGTTTTCTCTCTCTATATTATCGAGCGTATTCTTGTGAGTATTTTGATCCTTTGAGTGTTGATATACGTTGCAAGTTCTTTCAGCGTTATATTTGATATTCCAGCCAGAAGTACTATTCTTTTCGAGGTAAGGGATATTATTTTTTTTAAAAATGATATTATTTCTTTCAATATCATTATGCCGTAATATTGATAGTATTTTTCTTGTGAAATTCTTGTCTTTTAGTGCTTTGGTTACTATTCACGATACTGACACTATTATTCGATACTGAAAGTACTATTCACGAATACGACATTATTCATAGAAAAATTAAATTTTTTTTTTGTCTAAAATATCTATTATGGATACTAGCTTTGATTGTATCCATATTTTGATCATTCTTGAATTTTACTTCACTATGATTATTTATGAAGTATTTTTGAACTCCGGATTGTTTAAAAGTACTAATCCTTAATATTTGTTCTTTTGTTTCACTTGATTCGCTTTTTTTTAAAATATTTTTCATCATCCTCATCCTAAATGATGATATTCTTGAATATCTTTGGCCCAGTAGTGCAAAGATGAATGAATTTTGATGAATATCTTTGGCCCGTAGTGCAAAAGATGAACAGTGTTGAGATGAAACATGATTAATGATGAATATCTTTGGCCTCAGTAGCAAAAGATGAATATTTGATTCAAGATATATATTGATTGATGTTACTGAGGATAAAATATTGATGATGGACTTTAAAATTCATAGATTATAGTAGATTTCATTCTCTACGTAACTCATCTATGAATTATTATTTTTACCGCAAATATTGATCGAAACTTGTTGTCTATTGTATTTTATCGATTTTTCCTGTTGAAGACTAACGATAATTTGTTCTATATTATCTTAGTCATAATATTCTTTTACTGGGCTAGTTGAGCTCACCCTTTTCTTTTTTGTTCCATTTTTCTTCTCAAGAGGCGAGAATGTAGCGAGTTCTAGTTGGGGTGTGGAATGATGGTTCTAGAGAGTTATTTTAGTAGTCCTCACCATTTTTGTAAAATAATGTATCAATAATTATAATGAGGACTTATTTGAGTGTTGATATTGTCTAGAAGACAATATTTATTTTTAAACTCACGCTTTTTTATGTTGTATTAATAAAGTTGTAGTAATTTTTTACATGCCATGTTATTGACGACTCAAAATGGGTGATGTATACCTATTTTGAGGGCGTCACATCTACTAACAGATAACATATTTCAGAGTTAGATATTTTGTATACACGTGTGCATATGGAGGTTGTTAGCATGTGTATGTAGGGTAAGAGAGTGGTGTAGGTTAAGATTATTTACACTTTTCAACATTTTAATAGATATATATGTGTGTAATGGGAAGAGTAATAACCAAGTTTGATATTATGCACTTTATGAATGAAATTTGAAAGTAAGCTTTCAGTTTGTCCATTTTATCTCCCTCTCTCTCACGAACACAATGAGTATTCACTGTGTTCTTTTATCCTTCTTCCTCCATTTTATCTCTAATTCTCTACTTCTCTATCTATTTCTCTCTTATTTTCTAGTTAGGCCACAGCTAGAGCCTGGCAAAAATGATGAATGATTTATTTGGCCAGCTGAAATGTAGAAAGAAAGATTTTGTTTGTCGGTGCCTAGTTAGTTTGTAAAGTTAGAGATTTGCATTAAACGTGGAAGAGCATATATGTAGACAATAACAATTATTTTTGTTGAGAATTAAGTCACACAAAATACACTGGTACAGAATAATTTTTGGATACGATTTTAAACCGTGACTATTCGCTTTTAGATACGGGTTTTTGTTTCACATGTTGCGTGTCTATAGGCTGCGTAACAAATTTTGGTCACGGTGATTCCACCATTTCGATTTCATTCTTTAAACCTATCTAATTTCACCTCGTAACTAAAATGATGACCGATAAAAAATATATGTAGGTATTGGACAGGATGGTAGTCATAACACCAAGACCAATATCTACATTTATAATTGGTTTGTCTCGCGGATATTATAAAAACCGTATCTAAAAAAAATTGTTGTAGGCCTATGGTCCGGTTTGAAATTTCAAACCGGGACTAATATAGTAATATTAATGTACGAATTCTTTTTTCGTCACGTGGGGTTTATAAAATCGTATCTAAATTACAAAAACGGTCACGACAATGAATTTAATGCGTGTCTAATGGTTGGTAACCAATTTTCAACAGTGACGAAACAAACATTCGTTTCGATTTTTCACTATGTCTAAAATGTTTCATTTTTTTTTAAAAAAAATAATTTTTGTGGCACAATGCCAATCGCCAATAACAAACTACAAATGAACATGAATCCAAAAGCGAACAATATATATAAACCTTAATCCAAATCTCTTATACATTAAACCATTCATACCATTAACTCGTACATTCATATTAATAAAAGTTTTTGTATATAACATCTTTAATCAAAAGTTAAAACTCATAACAAGTGTATGTACCACTTCCGTCAAATAGACTTGGGTTATTCCCACCAGGTTTCCAGTTGCATAGTCCTCTGTCATCTCAAGATACTCAGCAACACATCTGAGAGTGGCACCTATTTCAAAATTAATTTCATAACAAAATTTTGGCTCCTCCAGGAACATCAGGGATTTCAATATCAGAAAGATCGGCATCACTAGATTCTGACACCAACTTCCTTATTAATCCACACCACACTTTGAGACTAACGGCGGGAACTGCATATGATGTAACGAATGTAATAAAAAAATTAATTATAAACAAGGAGTGTTTTTAGCTCGTAATCCATCCAAGATATTAGATTCTTGTTGATTAATTCTTTATGTTAGGACTTTATATTATCTTCCGATTAAAATATGCAAACAACATAAATAAATATATGTAACTCAGCATAAAGAGAGTTAATTTGTACACTCAAAAATATTTCTTTACAATTGTATACCAAAATATTTAACAACCAAGTAATGATTTTACTCTACCTTGTGCATGAACCGTGAATAAAAGTTTATTCACACTTTTTTTACTTTACTTACTCACCCGTGCTCACCCTCCTTATCTTTAGTTTATTCTATAATGGAGGTTAGTTTCTCCATAATAAGATAGTCAAAAAATTGGCTTCACATTCAGAATCAATGCAAGATATCATCATCACTCTGATCGATTGAGCCAATTCGTAGGTTTTTAAGACTATCATTCTTCAAAAATCAATACAGATTAAACAAGTAAAAATGCTTAAATGTCTCCTTTTCTAAATAAAAATATAATTAAAATAAAAATTAAGATGTAGTATCTTAATTAAATATCAATATATAGCATAGACATGATTGTCAGAGTCGGTCCTGGGTTTTGTAATGCCCAGGGCAAAAAATTTTAAGTGTGCCCCTTTATATAAATTAAACAAAAAAATAAATAAATTATCAATTAATTAATTTTATTAAAATTATAAGAATTTACAAAAGATAAGTAAGAACACTTTGGGGCCTCGTTAAAAAATTTATTTGGGGAAAATCTAATGGGACAAAACCCCAAATAAAGGAAAAAGAGTACCCCGAATTGTAAACATTGTATTAAAAACGAAGAACAAGAATTTCAACCAAGTTTCTGTTGAATTAAATAATAAATAAGAAAAGTTAACAAAAATATATATTACAATTTATAAAATTTATATACAGTAAAACCCTTATTTAAGAATACTCTATATAAGAATAACCTCTACAATATTATAAAAAAATTTGGTCCCAATTTGGGCCAGTTGTAATATGTTATAGACTTTTTAAGTCCCGTATTGAGAAACAATACCTCTATATAGTAATAATTATATATATATATATATATATGAGACAAAATTAATTTTAAAAGACTATATTTTCTATAAAAGACTACATTTCATATAAACTACATTTTTCTATAAAAAAACTACGTTTCCTATAAAGGGCCATATTTTCCTATAAAAGACTACATTTCCTATAAAAGACCACATTTTCCTATAAAAAACTATATTTCCTATAAAAAACTACATTTTCCTAGTTTGAAAATCTAAATAATTTATGTTTTCTTTAATTTTTGTTATAAAATCTATATTTTTGTTAAAGTGGATATTTTTGGGTGTTTAAAAGATATTTTGTACCAATACCTTTATTTAGTAAATCGAGGTTTTACTGTATCTAGATTCTATATGTATCTTAAAAAAAATTACCTTCAAAGAAAGGTACTGGTCTAGCTGGTGAATGATTTATTTTCCAACTTTGTTGGAGAAAAGGAGAATCATCGGAAAAAAAATTACTTGCGTTGCGTTATAAAATGAGAGGGTCGAAGTGTTTTTCCTTCTTTTTGTGGCTAAGAGTCTATTTTGATTCTCCATATTTATTGATTTGTTTTATATTATATTTATAAATATTTTTTTATTTTTTTATACACATATATATAATTTTTTTAAAAAAATGGACCCTCCTCAATTTTGGGCCCTGGCAGTCGTCCTAGTTGACTTGGCCCAGGGCCGGCTCTGATGATTGTACGTGCATATGTTTAGGGTAATATGGTAGTAAGGTACCAGTTCCTAACCCTATTTGGAGCCAACAGTCGCAACTAGCTAGGTCCATATTTACAAGTCCAATGGGCAATTTAATCCTGACACCCCACTTGCCCTTCAAAAACCTCTGCAAATTTCTAATAATGGCAACGTATCCATATAATAATTATTCGAAAATTTGGAACAGAGGGAAATTTGACTGATATGGAACACTTCTACAAGATATTCAAAATTATTCGAGTAAAATTTCGAGTTTCACATGAAGCAGCAAAAATTCCTTGGGATTAACTAGCCTTGATCTGTCCACCCTCTCTACTTCAGAACTAGCTAGGAAAAAATGAATTAAACTAGTGAATGATTAGTTTAAACTAAAACACCTAATTAACATAAAGAATCTCCCTTATTTTCATCTTTGAGTGGCTCCTCTTCCTCAATCTCATCAACCACTACTATAGACAGCTCTTTGGCTCTATAGGCTTGAACCTCCCAATCCGTTCGAACCAGAACCACCAACATGGTCACCATACACGACCCTGTGCGGCCAATAGACCCAACCATAGCACTTGGAAATCAAGCCCGGTGAAGAATCATAATCCAACTGCCACCGGCATTCCCACGGAGTTAAAGAAACCCAAGTTAATATTTGCTCCGACTTTAGGCCTAGTTATTCCTCTCAACACCCCACAACCTGTTGTTTATGGGTAGTTTCCCAGCTCACAAAGCCCAATTATCCGCAAAACAAGCGATGTCAATGCTATGATCTCTTTATCTTGTGTGAACATACCAGCCCAAACACGGGTTCTTTACAATAATATACAATAATTAGTAAATAATTACAACAATAGTGCATTCATAAAATAATTACAACAATAGTGCAACATAGTAAACATGTCATATTATCCAACTCGATAAAAATAAAAAACCCTTAAATTAAGGAGAAAACTATTCCAGATTATGTGTCAGTTACCAACCAACCCAAACATTCAAAATTCACGACACAAAAAAAGAATCCATAGAAGAAGAATAGAAAAAACCATATATCAGTAAAATAGGTAACAAAGAAGGAGCAAGCGATAAGAAATAGAATCATTAAAAGAAAAGAAGCCAAATCCAAAACCGAGAAGAAGAAAAAATAGAGTAGCCGAAATCGGCATGCACGAACAGATCTAAGGATTTCGAAATAGAATCAAAATAATGAGACTGAGTCAGCAAACTAAATCTGGAAGGTGACTACAAAAGTATGTATCCATTAGTATGAATCTATATATTAAAATCTCTTAATTTAACTTTGAATTCAATAAAGAGTGTAAGATTTTGAACAGTAACCAAAACAAAACTAAATATAATGATTAGTAGCTTTTTATTGATGGCTTTCAAATTGGTATAAACAACGATTGTATAATGGAATTTTGAAATTAGTCTTTGCAGGTTCAATACAATTTTGATACGAAGTTATTCCACATTCATAGTTTGGCTACATTTGTGATGCCCCCAAAATAGGTATACATCACCCATCTTGAGTCGCCAAATACATGATACATAAATCAAATACAAACTTAATTATACAACTGTCGGCTAATATATATACGACAAAACATAGTTGAGAGTTTAAACAAGAATATTGCCTTCTAGACAATATCCACTCTCAATGGAGTCTGTCAGGAATAAGCATGTGAATGATATTCCTATTTACATGTGATTTGATTATGATATATATAAATGAATATGCAAGTATGCTTGTATTAAGAAAAACTGTAAAGTCCTTTGATAGATTATAGAAACATATGTACATGAACTTAGAATGAATTGATCAAATATGTTAGGTTAATCTTACATAAGCAAAACAACTTTCTAAAGTCCTTAAAAAGAAATGATGTACAAGGACTATAAATATAGAAAGATCAAGCATGTTAGGTTGATCTTATGATGTAATAGATAGGCTTGTCCGATCGTCGGGCACTGCACTAGAAATCGTAGTCTGCCAGGAGAGTCAAGGAAAACTCGAGAGCTATCGAGGCAGAATCGTAGTCTGCAAGATAGTAGATCTCGGAGTTCGTAGACTGCCAGGAGAGACGAAGAAGGATCGTAGTGTGTCGAGTAGCACTTCTTCTGAGCCATAGTCTGCTGAGGAAGTCATGTTCAGAATCCTAGAGAAAGCCTGTATACGAGCCGACCGAGCATCTGCCGAAGCCAAGTCAATAATCGTAGACTACACTCATGGTCGTAGAGTCTACTGATCGTCTCAGAGGCAAAAATCGTAGTCGAGCAAGATCAGATGAAGACAACAAGCACAACGACAGAAATCGTAGAGTGTCAAGATCTGATCTTGGAGTCAGAGTGTCTGCGGTAGAAATTTGAATCGTAGAGTGCAAAACTAAGACCTCAACAGATGTGCTCACAAAGCCAAGGTAGAATCGTAGAGCAAACACGATTCTCAACAATTAAGCACTCCCAGAATATCCAAAAGAACCAAGCCTTTTGTTGGTACTGCAAAGATACATCCCACCTGAAGGAAACCAGAGAGCACTCAACGAATGGCATACAAGCTAACAGAAGATCTAAGCATCAACTCAATCAGCATCCAAACTGAGTTGTGAAGCCATTCAAGATGAAGTCTTCCATAAGTTGATCATAAGAAGACTTCAGTAACTGACTAAGGAAAGTCAGCGAATGCAGTTGCTGTCAAGTAAATAGAAGACAACGATCTTGGAAGCACCAGGATCATAGTGTTTTGCCAAACAAAGAACTAATGGAGTGTACACAGAGATACTGGTTAGCCTCTGAAGAACAAGGCTAAAGTGATTAAGTATTGGGTCAGTCCATTGATGATAAGTGAACGGGAGATCACAAGGAGAAAGCGAGCTAGACACGCCACAAATCTGAAGTGTCTTGTTATTCAGAAAGGGCCAGAGTAAAGAGTCAAGCCATCAGTATCTGAGAGCAGTCAAGGCAAACAGAAGTGTTAAGGCACTGAACAAGAGAAGGAAGAAGTGTTCTACATTGAAGATCTAATGAACATTCTTCAAAGATCGTAGTGTTATCTCTACATGTCAAATGAGCAAGTCAACAAGATAATACGATCAGGTCCAAGAAAGCAAGCATCAGAATCGTAGAGTTCGGTTATCCGAAGATTGAAGCATTGGCAATGGTTCAATCTGAAGGTTGGTATTCGGACAAGAGATTATTGAGAGCATCGATGCAAAAGGACAACCTCTGATCGAGAAATCAGAAGGGGAAAATAAAGTCGTCGACCTGCCCAAGACATCAAAGTAACATCTCTGACGGGGTATGTGAAATAGTAGACTGCAGTGTCAGAAAGTCATGTCATGTCACATCTGCAGTCTGCACCAAACAACTCGAGATCCGCGAAGCAATTCAAAGAGCTCTCAACGGCTACTTTCCAATGGGAAGATTGGGAAGGAGTATAAATCAACTAGAGCTTCAAAGATCAATGGTTGCTGGAGTTACTGAGTTTGGAGAAATGGTGGACTGATCTAACCAACATAAAATAGTGAGTGACCAATGAAGGTCCGAAGGCTCACTCTATGATCCACCAAGAACACTTAGAGACAGACAAAGAAAGAAGTAGAAGTGAGAGTTCTACTATAAGAAGAGTGTTCTGAACTGCCGAGAGAAAGACGAGCATCATGTCATCTTGATGTCCATCATGGGAAGACTCTAAGTACCAGAAAGAAGAGCCTACAGTCATCTTAGCAAGTCCATCATGAGAAGGCATCAAGTATCAAGAAAGAAGATCACCAACGCCATCATGGTGTCAAGCATGAGAAAGTTTCTAAGTACCTAGCAGAAGAGCTTACAGTCATCTTAGAAACCTATAATGTGCAGCCATCAAGTATCAAGAAGAATGATCTTCAAGGCAGTTCATCAGAAGTGGTTGAGTAACTGAAGAAGCTGAGCATCATTCAACACTCAACTGCACTTCAAAGATGATCAGGCCAAGCTGCTAAGTATAGAAGATGTTCTGAGCTTAAAGACATCTTAGCAGCTCAACACCAACTCCAACAAACAAAAAAATAACTCAACAACAAGAAGCCAGGGCCTGAGGGGTCCTTGTTCGGAGGGACTAAATGAAGTTCCAAGCCTACTGGGCTTGAAGAGTTCCTAGGGAACTAGAGAAGTTCCAAGGCTGCTGGCCTTGAAGATTTCTTAGTGAACTAAAGTCCCAAGGCTGCTGGCCTTGAAGGAATCTTAGTGATTCAGGGTGCTGCCCTTCCTTAGTGGAAATCCTGCTAGTTGAAAGCAGAAGAGTGGATTAGGAGCTTGAGTCTCTGAACCACTTAAAACCCCTTGTGTCTTTTACTTTATGTCATTTACATTATATACATTAACTGCTATAACTGCTATGTATGTTTTAATTGCTTACCACTGAACTAACTCTACGAACAATGTATGCATGATTAAGAATATATCAATGAAGGGGATCTTTTACTTATTCCGATGTGCTTGAAAAGATTCTTATGTTTGTCATATTCTAAATTATTAGCAATACAAAAAAAACCAGAAAAGTATTTGAAATTAAAGGATCTATTCAACCCCCCCTTCTAGATCTATTGTGCCTACTGGGATCTAACAGAGTCCTCATTACAATTATTATCACACTTTCACAGAATAGTGAGGACTACTAAACCAACCATTTGGACCGTCAATCCGTTTGCCGATCAGTCCCAGCTATATTCTCATTTCCTGAAGAGAATAGTGAAAGAAAAGGGTGAGCTCAACTAGCCCAGTAAGAAAAATTATGACTAAGATAATGCAGAATAAATTATCCTTAGCCTTCAACAGTATAACAACTGATAGAATACAATAGACAACAAGTTTTAGATCAACAACTGTAGTGGAATAAGCAATCCATT
The DNA here is from genome assembly GCA_020205615.1 of Panax quinquefolius. Lineage (NCBI taxonomy): Eukaryota > Viridiplantae > Streptophyta > Magnoliopsida > Apiales > Araliaceae > Panax > Panax quinquefolius. The sequence continues at coordinate 430,390 of CM035168.1, forward strand.
AGAAGTGTCAAGTAGAGCATGATATCTACTATCTTCTATGATTTAAAAAGTTTTTCATCAACTTTATCGCTGAGACTTAGCTTAATAAATAAATCACATCATCGAATCATCCCTACACTACGGGCAAAGGATATTCATGTAATCATCAATGGTCATGATTATACCGAATAATCCCTGATCATAATCATATCAACAACTGTCCATCAATGCACTACGGGCTAATGAGGACTTTTACCACATCATTTGTAACATTACGGGTCATGATTATACCAAATGATCCCTAGTCATAATCATACCAATCAACAGTCTATCTATGAATGTAAGCCAAAGATAACTTTCATCACAATATAAGCATGAGGATGATGACAATGATATAAGCATTAATCAAACGAAATCAAGGATAAATATTAAAGAATTTAAATTTATCCAGAGTTTAAAAATATCCAATTTGTCAACATGATACTGCTTTGTGGAGTAAAATTCAAGAATAATATTCATGTATCAAAAATAATTTGGACAAAAAAGAAATATATTTTCGGGTGAAGAGTACCCCGTGAATAGTACCCTGTGAATAGTACTTCTAGAATAGTACCTCGTGAATAGTACCTCGGCATAAAAAGTGCCTCAAATACCCGAGTGAATAATATTCGAGTGAATAGTAACTGGGTGAATAGTAACCCATGAATAGTAATTCGTGAATAATACTCCGGCATGAAAAGTTTCCTGAATACCCAAGTGAATAATATTTGAGTGAATAGTAACTGGGTGAATAGTAACCCATAAATAGTAACTCGTGAATAGTATTCGGCATGAAAAGATCAATAATTATCAAGAATGCTCAGAATAATATTTCTATGAAAAGATACTGAATGAAGCGCAAATATCAAAGATATTCTACTAATTTCAGGGAATATAGAAGCAATACTTTAACAGAATGAGTGTAGAATTAGGAATACGAAATGAAATAATATTACTCATATACTACAGAGTATGGAAGAAAATATTATTTCTACGAATACTGAAAAAAATAATATCCTTACATTGTTGAAGCGAAAATAATATTCCTACGAATATTGAACGAAGATGATATTCCTTACGAGCATTGAACGAAAATAATATTCTTACGAATACGAAAAATAATATCTCTTCAGAATATGAAATAAATAATACCCTTTACCTCAGAAGAAGACTGGATATTGGAATAGTGAAGTAGCAGACTACTCTTCTTCTTTTTCTCTATAGCTTCTCTCTCTATAATTGCTCTTGTGAGTCTTAGTGAATTTGTGAGAATGGAAGAAGAATGAGCTTCTATTTATAGGAAAACATAGTTTCAATAATTGCACATTTTAGGTCTCGAAATATTATAGTATAATACCTTCATCTTTTTCTTCATTTTTAATTTAGTCCTGCAAGTATTATCAAACTTGCACTACCTCCCCTAATAGTACATCATGTGAATTAATAGTACAATCACATGACTCAATAGTACTATACATGTGGAATAAATAATTACAGTATAGTACCTTCATCTATACCTCCATTTTTAATTTAGTCATGCAAGTATTATCAATCTTGCACCACCTCCCCTAATAGTACAAGCATGTGAATCAATAGTACAAAAATGTGAACAAATAGTTATAAGCATGTGAATTAATAGCAATTAATTGCTCATTATCCGATTAATTACCCGATTGGTCAATATAACCTCCAGACATCAATTATTATCGGAATAGATATCGATTTCCACTAACACTAATAATTCCAACACAATGGAAATATCAATTTCATCTTTAATCAACACGAACTTATTCATCATTAATATTATAACTCACAATATTTAACAACTAGATCATTCCCAAGAAAGAAGGGGCTTTTCGATAAGGATTTCTCCTTATTGGCGCGCAATTAGGTGACCAAACCTCTCCTCGAAAGAACTTTCTAGACATCGCCAATATTGCAAATAATAATATGAATAACTTTGTCGTCTCAATTATTGATTTAATAATAATAAATATTATGCAGATGATACTGTGACAATAATTAAATCAATAATATGAGAGATATTATGCAGCAATTACTGTAGCAATAATTGAGTATAACTAAGTGACTTCTCACGTAAGCATCAATAATCAATACCGGTGTGCTCTTTATGCAACCACGCCAGACATCTTGTATTTTTACTACTAAGGGTAGTTCAACAGTTTAACGGTAAAACTTTTGCTGTTATTTTTATAAAAAGATATTTCTGTCGTTTTCTAACTATGACAATACTTCCGTTGTGGGGTCCACCAATGATTATGCCATTGTACGAATATTCCCTGTTAAAACGAATATTCCCCGACACAACGAATATTTTATATCAACTTGCTTACTTTGCAAAATTTTCACATATCACCCTTAACTTTAACCCTTTCTCAATTTAACCATTTACTAAATAAAATAATAATTATAAGAAAATTGAATACTTTCATTTCATAAAATTCAGGATCTCACAATCTCCTCCCCTTATAAAATTTCGCCCTTGAAATTTATGTACGTACCTGGTATGTCGAAGAGATGATGATACCTCGTCAGATTCTAACTCTTGAGGTATAACCTTTGAGCGTAGAATATATTCATTCTTATCCAACATTTTAACAGGTATCTCCTCATACATTAAATCTTCCATTATCTCGTTTAGTTCTAATTCAATTATATGGTTCGGGTCGTCTACATATTTATGTAACATCGATACGTGAAAAACGTTATGAACACGCGACATACTTGGCGGTAAAACGAGTCTATAGGCCACAGTTCCTACTCAATCGAGGATTTTAAATAGACTAATAAAATCGAGGGTTGATATTTACTCTCTTCGTCGATTCTTGCTTCTAGAATAACGCCCCCTTGAACCTTCTTCTTTACATTCATCAGCTCCGGGTGTGTAGCTTGAGCGGTTTTAACTTTATCGGTTAACGTCGATTCTACTCGTATTATTTGACATCATCACGTGGATCCTTAGAGTCTTTAACTCTATCTTTATCATTTACAAGTCATATGAAATGGGTCTTTGTGTTAACAACATTACAATCGTAAACGCATACGATCTTCTACTCAATGTATCAGCTACCACGAGTTCTTTTTCCACAATAATATTGAATGGTATGGTCGTAATCTTCAACAGCTCGAGCCAACGTCTTTGGCGCATGATACGTTCGTTTTGGGCGAAGAAATATTTGAGGGTTTTAGAAATGGGTTTTGTACTGGGGTCAATACAAAATTCGATTTCACGCTCTGGGGTAGGCCAATAAGTTCTTCGAGAATACGTCAGGAAATTTATTAACGATAGAAATATAATTTAAAAACTGTGACTCTCATCCAAGACTTGGATAACACATGTAATGAAGGTTTCTCCTAACGGAGTTTCAATAGATAAGTCAAAGTCTAATTTCTCCGGAGTTAAATTTAAATGTTGAGCGCAAGTAGGAGAAATAAAAGAATGGGTAGAACCGGTATCAAATAAGGTATAGACTTCGCAAGAGTTTATGATTAACTAACCCGTGATAACTTCGTTTAGGTTACTCGCTTTTTGAGAAGTCACAAAAAACGCTCTTCCTGAAACCACCGACTTTGTTTTGTTCGTATCCGCCTTTAGTGCCACCGTCCCAGCTGGACTTGATTTCGCTACAGGACAAAATTGAGCTATATGACCATCTTTTCCACAACTAAAACATACCTTGGAAGGCTGTGAACAGTTTGGACATATGTGTCCCTCCTCTCCGCATCTGTAGCTTCTAACTGGCAGTCGTTCTCTTCCCCTAGAATTTGTTCTTTGGTCTTTGGTGCGTCGCCGAGCGTCTTCCCATCATCGTTAAATCTTCTCTTCTTGAATTTTCCACTTGAATCATTTCTTCTATTATCTTGGCCATGATTACCACAGAAGTGGTTACCATTTTTGGCATGATAATTTCCTCCACGATGATTATCATTGTTCTGATGACCGTTGCCACCAGTACTATTATTATCGTGTTGTTGCTCGTTATATTTTGGTTGGGCTGGCTCATTATCGCACTCCAATAACTGAGCTCTATTCACTACATCTGAATACAAACATAATTTGTTAGAAATGAGGTATTGACATATTTTGGGTCTCAAACCTCGTAGAAATATTCGTGTCATTCTCTCCTCATTATCAACCAAATGGGTTGCGAACCGGGACAACTCGGCAAACTTAGCCTCGTACTGCGACACGGTCATAATGTTTTGCTCCAACTTGATAAACTCCACCTCCTTCATGTGACGAATACTTTTGGGAAAGTACTTTTCGTTGAACAACTCTTGGAACTTCTCCTAAGACATTTTGAGTACAGCAGGTTGAGTACGTTTTACTGATTCCCACCAGTAATCTGCCTCTCCTCGCAACATGAAGGTGGCAAAGGGAACCTTTTGCTCCTTGAAGCATCCCAAGACATCAAATATCTTGGTGATCTGCTTTATCCACGTCTCCGCTTTAAGTGGTTCTGGCTCTCCCAAAAACTCTGGTGGTCCCAGCTCCTTGAACTGCTTAGTGGTGAACATTCGAGAGTTGCCAGTGTTTTCAGCTGCATTTTGAACAGGAGTCTCTTTCGCCTAATGTTGCATGAATTGCATAAAGCCTCTGAACATCCCATCATTCATCATCTAATCGGTGTTGTTGTTTACCTGAGGATTATTGTCTTCCTGTTGCACATTATCCTGGGTATTGATCGTTGGTGACTCAACAGTCTCATGAGCTTCATTGATGATCTCAACATTTTTAGATGCCATTTTCAAACACTGTCACAAAACAAGGGTTAATTGACATGGCACATATTATCCCTATATTTTGACCGACCAATTAAATACCAAATAAACTTAGGTAGGTCATACTAGCGAAGGAATTCCCCGTCTCTCCCCTCCTAATTCTTATCTCACATCCCAGCTAGGAATCATATCCATAAGCTTTGATACCAATTGTGATGCCCCCAAAATATCTATACATCACTCATCTTGAGTCGCCAAATACATGGTACATAAATCAAATACAAACTTAATTATATAACTGTCGAGTAATATACGACAAAACATATCTGAGAGTTTAAACAAGAATATTTCCTTGTAGACAATATATACTCTCAATGGAGTCCTCATTACAATTATTATCACACTATTTCACAGAATAGTGATGACTACTAAAACAACCATCTGGACCGTCAATCCGTTCCCCGACCAGCCCCAGCTATATTCTCATTTCCTGGAGAGAACAGTGAAAGAAAAGGGTGAGCTCATCTAGCCTAGTAAGAAATATTATGACTAAGATAATGCAGAATAAATTATCATTAGCATTCAACAGTATAACAACTGATAGAGTACAATAGACAACAAGTTTTAGATCAACAACTACAGCGGAATAAACAATCCATTAGAAGAGTCAAGTAGAGCATGATATCTACTATCTTCTATAATTTAAAAAGTTTTTTATCAACTTTATCGCTGAGAATCAGCTTAATAAATAAACCACATCATCGAATCATCCCTGCACTACGGGCCAAGGATATTCATGTAATCATCAATGGTCATGATTATACCGAATAATCCCTGGTCATAATCATACCAACAAATCGTCCATCAATGCACTACGAGCCAATGAGGACTTTTACCACATCATTTATAACATTACGGGTCATGATTATACCAAATGATCCCTGGTCATAATCATACCAATAAACAGTCCATCTATGCACGTAAGTCAAAGACGACTTTCATCATAATATAAGCATGAGGATGATGACAATGATATAAGCATTAATCAAATGAAATCAAGGATAAATATTAAAGACTTTAAATTTATGCAGAGTTTAAAAATATCCAAATTATCAACATGATACTGCTTTGTGGAGTAAATTCAAGAATAATATTCATGTATCAAAAATAATTTGGACAGAAAAGAAATATATTTTTGGGTGAATAGTACCCCATGAATAGTACCCTATGAATAGTACTTTAGGAATAGTACCTCGTGAATAGTACCCCGGCAAAAAAAGTGCCCCAAATACCCGAGTGAATAATATTCGAGTGATTAGTAACCGGGTGAATAGTAACTCGTGAATAGTACTCGACATAAAAAGTTCCCCGAATACCCGAGTGAATAATATTCGAGTGAATAGTAACTGGGTGAATTGTAACCCATAAATAGTAACTCGTGAATAGTATTTCGGCATGAAAAGATCAATAATTATCAAGAATGCTCAGAATAATATTTCTATGAAAAGATACTGAATGAAGCGCAAATATCAAGGATATTCTACTAATTTCATGGAATATAGAAGCAATACTTTAATAGAATGAGTGTAGAATTAGGAATACAAAACGAAATAATATTACTCATATACTACAGAGTATGAAAGAAAATATTATTTCTACGAATACTAAAAAAAATAATATTCCTTACGACTGTTGAACGAAAATAATATTCCTACAAATATTGAACGAAGATGATATTCCTTACGAATATTGAACAAAAATAATATTCATACGAATACAAAAAATAATATCTCTTCAGAATATGAAATAAATAATACCATTTACCTCAGAAGAAGACTGGATACTGGAATAGTGAAGTAGCAGATTACTCTTCTTCTTTCTCTCTATAGCTTCTCTCTCTATAATTGCTCTTGTGAGTCTTAGTAAATTGGTGAGAATGAAAGAAAAATGAGCTTCTATTTATAGGAAAACATAGTTTTGATAATTGCACATTTTAGGTCTCGAAATATTACAGTATAATACCTTCATCTTTTCCTTCAATTTTAATTTAGTCCTGCAAGTATTATCAAACTTGCACCACCTCCCCTAATATTACATCATGTGAATCAATAGTACAATCATGTGACTCAATAGTTCTATACATGTGAAAAAAATAATTACAGTATAGTACCTTCATCTATACCTCCATTTTTAATTTAGTCATGCAAGTATTATCAATCTTGCACCACTTCCCCTAATAGTACATGCATGTGAATCAATAGTACACACATGTGAATAAATAGTTATAAACATGTGAATTAATAGCAATTAATTGCTCATTTATCCGATTAATTACCCGATTGGTCAATATAACCTCCAGAAATCAATTATTATCGGAATAGATATCGATTTCCACTAACACTAATAATCCCAACACAATGGAAATATCAATTTCATCTTTAATCAACACGAACTTATTCATCATTAATATTATAACTCACAATATTTAACAACCAGATCATTCCCAGGAAAGAGGGGCTTTCCGATAAGGATTTCTCTTTATTGGCGCGCAATTAGGTGACCAAACCTTTCCTCGACAGAACTTTCTAGACATCGTCAATATTCCAAATAATAATATGAATAACTTTGTCATCTCAATTATTGATTTAATAATAATAAATATTATGCAGATGATACTGTGACAATAATTGAATCAATAATATGAGAGATATTATGCAGAAATTACTGTGAGACCCCAGATTTTATGAATAAAGATTTAAATTTCTCAAAATATTTTTTTTAATATTATGGTGTTGATTTGCTATAATGTTATAATTATGGGTAATATTTACAAATTTTGCAAAGTAAGCAAGTGGTTATATAATATTCGATTGGTCGGAGAATATTTGTTTTAACAGGGAATATTCGTACGACGGCATAATCATTGGTGGACCCCACAACGGAAGTATTGTCGTAGTTAGAAAATGACATAATTATCTTTTTATAAAAATAACGACGAAAGTTTTACCGTTAAACTGTTGAACTACTCGGTAGTAAAAGTACAGTAATATGCGTGGTTGCATAGTAGCATACGGTATTGATTATTGATGCTAACGTGAGAAGTCACTCAGTTATACTCAATTATTGCTACAGTAATTGCTACATCATATCTCTCATATTATTGATTCGATTATTGTCACAGTATCATCTGCATAATATGATATATTATTAAATCAATAATTGAGACGACAAAGTTATTCATATTATTAAATTGTAATATTTACAATGTCTAGAAGTTCTATCAAGGAGAGGTTTGGTCATCTAATCATGCAAGGCTAATAAGGAGAAATCGTTATCGTAAAGCCCCTCTTTCCCGGGAACCATTTGGTTGTTAAATATTGTGAGTTATAATATTAATGATGAATAAGTTTGTGTTGATTAAAGATGAAATTGATAGTTCCATTGTGTTGGGATTATTAGTGTTAGTGAAAATCGACATCTATTCCGATGATAATTGATGTCTGGGGGTTATATTGATAAATCGGGTAATTAACCGGATAAATGAGCAATTAATTTCTATTAATTCAAATGATTATAACTATTTATTTACATGTGTGTACTATTGATTCACATTCTTGTACTATTAGGGGAGTTGGTGCAAGATTGATAATACTTGCATGATTAAGTTAAAAATAGAGGTATAGATGGAGGTACTAACTATACTGTAATTCGTATTTTCACATGATTATAACTATTGATTCACATGATTGAACTATTGATTCACATTATTTACTATTGGGGGGGGTGGTGCAAGTTTGATAATACTTGCAGGACTAAATTAAAATGAAAGAAAAGTTCAAGGTATTCAGATGTAATATTTTGAGCCCCAAAACATGCAATTATCGAAAATATATTTTCCTATAAATAAGCTCATTCTTCTTTCATTTCTCACCAATTCACTAAAGCTATAGAGCAATTATTATAGAGAGAAATTATAGAGAGAGAAGAAGAAGAAAGTCCGCTACCTCTCTACTCAAAGATATCAGCTTTTTTTCTAAGGTAAGGGTATTATTTCTTTCAGATTCATGAAGAAAGCTTCTATTATTCCATTCTTTATTATTATGTTGGAATAACTGACTATATGCAATCTATTGCATACATGGTGAAATTCTTATGTTATTCCATTCTTTATTATTATGTTGGAATAACACATACATGTGAAGTACCACATACATGGTGAAATTCTTTCTGTTATTCCATTCTTTATTATTCATTTGGAATATCTAAATCTCTGCACGGATTACGCTAGACTGGTTACATTCTTTATTATTTCGTTAGAATATCCATGCTCTGTGAGGATTACGCTTAGACACTGGTTCCATTCTTTATTATTACATTGGAATAACACATGCATGCGATCTATAGCATGCATGGTGAATTCTTTGTTATTCCATTATTTATTATTCTGTTGGAATATCCTGTCTGTGCGGATTACGCTAGACCTGGTTCCATTCTTTATTATTCTGTTGGAATAACATGTGAGACCCAAAATTTTATGAATAAAGATTTAAATTTCTCGAAATATTTTTTTTCAAAATTATGGTATGAATTTGATATAATGTTATAGTTATGGATAATATTTATAAATTTTGCAAAGTATGCAAGTTGTTATATAATATTTGATTAGTCGGGGAATATTCGTTTTAATAGGGAATATTCATACGACGGCACAATCATTGGTGGACCCCACAACAGAATTATTGTCGGATTAAGAAAATGACAAAAATATTTTTATGAAAATAATGGCGGAAGTTTTACCGTTAAACTGTTGAACTACTCTAGAGTAAAAGTACAAAGAATACGATGTCTGGCGTGGTTAAGTACACAATCGTATTGATTATTGATGCTTACGTGAGAAGTCACTCTGTTTTGTTCAATTATTGCTTGAGTAATTGTTGCAAGTATCTCACGTTATTTGATTCAATTATTGTCGATATTTTATATATTATTAAATCAATAATTGAGAGGACAGAGTTATTAATATTATTATTTGCAATATTAACGATGTCTAGAAGTTTTGTCAATGAGAGGTTTGGTCACCTAATTATGCGCCCAATAGGGAGAAATCCTTATTGGAAGCCCCTCTTTCACAGGAACGACTTTGGTCGATTAATATTGTGAATTATAATAATGATGATAAATGTTGTTAAATATATTGAGGTGTCTTTTATGAAGTCACAAAAGTTTATATATATATATATATATATATATATATATATATATAATTTTGTTTTATTAGTATTATTAATATAATAAAGCAGAAAAGCTTTTTATATAAAAAATGTAATACTTTTATAAAGTTATTTGTTTTATTAGACTATAAATAGAATATATTATATTCTATTATGCATAGTGTTTTGTATAGTAAAATCTTTTATATAAAGCAGAATACTTTTATAAAGTTATTTGTTTTATTAGACAATAATTAGAATATATTATATTTTATTATGTATAGTATTTGTATAAAGGTACTCGCATAGTATTTTGTATAGTAAATTTTTTATATAAAATGTAATACTTTTATAAAGTTATTTGTTTTATTAGATAATAATTAAAATATATTATATTTTATTATGCATAGTGTTTTTGCAAAGTGTCTGCATAGTATTTGTATAGTAAAAACTTTTTATATAAAATGTAATACTTTTTATAAAGTTATTTGTTTTATTAGATAATAATTAGAATATATTATATTTTATTATGCATAATATTTGCATAGTAAAAACTTTTTATATAAAATAGAATACTTTTATAAAATTATTTGTTTTATTAGACTATAAATAGAATATATTATATTTTATTTAAAAGATTTTGTTTTATTAGAATATTTTATTAATAATACTGCATAGTAAATTAATATGGTTAAAATCCGTTTAAAAGTAAATCAATATGAACTGTTCATGAATTAGTTCTTATTCAGTCCATTCTCTTATAAATGAAGTTCATTCCTTCATTATTTCTTATTTAATTCAATCGAAACTCTAGAGAGAAACTATAGAGAGAAAGAAGAAAAGTATTCGCTACTTCACTACTCCTATATCCAGGTTTCTTCTAAGGTAAGGGTATTATTTCTTTTGTATTCATGAAGAGAACTTCTGTTATTCCATTATTTATTATTCTGTTGGAATAACCTGTATACATGGGCTACCCTATACATGGTGAAATTCTTCTGTTATTCCATTCTTTATTATTATATTGGAATAACATGTATATAAATATCATAAACATGGTGAAATTCTTACGTTATTCTATTCTTTATTATTCGTTGGAATATCCCGCGGTGCGTATTACGCTTTGACCGGGTTCCATTAATTATTATTATGTTGGAATAACTTTCATGCATGTGGTCTATCGCATGCGTGGTGATTTTCGTTGTTATTCCATTCTTTATTATTTTGTTGGAATATCACGCCGGTGCGTAATTTCACCGATCGGTTCCGTTATTTATTATTACATTGGAATATCCCGTGCGTATGTTACGCATGATTGGTTTCATTATTTATTATTCTGTTGGAATAACCTATCTGTGTGGTCTATCACATGCATGGTGATTTCTTCTATTATTCCATTCTTTATTATTCTGTTGGAATAACCTGTCTATGTGGATTATCACATGCATGGTGAATGATCCTTTGTATTCATTCCTTATTAAATTATGGAAATGATCTGTCTAAGTGGATTACCGCATGGCGGATGAAAATCCATTGCAGTTTCATATATTCTCTTATACTCAGTTGGTTAAAGCTTTAACTTCTATACTCCATGAAATTAGTGGAATATCTTTGATATTTGCGCTTCATCCAGTATCTTTTCATGGAAATATTCTTCTGAGCATTCTTGAATTTTACTCTACAAAGATGTATCATGTTGACAATTTGGACGTTATTAGTTCCTGGATAAATTAATTCTTGAACTTGTTTTATTGAATTCTTATATCATTGTCATCATCTTCATGTTTATTTTATGTTGAAATTCATCGTGGTTCTGTAGTGCATAGATGGACTTGGTATGATTATGACTTGAGGATTAATCAAGTATAATCATGATCGTAATGTTACAAATGATGTGGTAAAAGTCCTCATTGGCTCAGTAGTGCATTGATGGATGAGTTGTTGGCATGATCATGACCATTGATGAATACACGAATATCCTCGGCGTAGTGCATGGATAATTTGTGGTTGTGATACTAATGAATATCCTTGGTCAGAAGTGTGGGGATGATGTGGATTATTTATTAAGTCGAGTCCCAAATGATAAAAGTGATGAAAACCTTTTAAATCTTAAAAGATAGTAGATTTTATTCTTTACTTGACTCTTTTAATGGATTGCTTGTTCCGCTGTAGTTAAACTTGATGTCTATTGTATTTTATTTTGCATTATCTTAGTCATAATAATTCTTACTGGGCTAGTTGAGCTCACCCTTTCTTTCACTGTTCTCTTCAGAAAATGAGAATATAGCTGGGACGAGTCGGGGAACGGAGTAACGGTCCAGAAGATAGCATTAGTAGTCCTCACTATTCTGTTAAATAGTGTGACAATAAATGTAAGAGGACTCCATTGAGTGTGGATATTGTCTAGATGACAATATTCTTATTAAAACTTTTAGATCATGTTATGTCGTATTTTATACGACTATTGTATAATTAAGTTGTATTTGTATTCTGTACCATGTATTTGGCGACTCAAGATGGGTAATGTATACCTATTTTGGGGGCGTCACATAACATGTCTGTAAGCTGATTCATCGCATGCATGGTGAATTCTTTCTTTATTCCATTCTTTATTATTACGTTAGAATATCCCATGCATGCGGATTACGCGTGACTGGTTCCATTCTTTATTATTCATTGGAATAACTCGCCTATACATGGATTATCACATGCATGGTGAATGATCCTTCGTATTCATTCCTTATTAAATTATGGAAATGATCTGTCTATGTGGATTATCACATACATGGTGAATGATCCTTCGTATTCATTCTTTATTAAATTGTGGAAATGATCTATCTACGTGGATTACCGCATGGCGGGTGAAAATCCATTTGCAGTTTCATATATTCTATGATACTCATTTGGTTAAAATTTTGGCTTCTATACTCCATAAAATTAGTAGAATATCCTGGATATTTGCGCTTCATCCAGTATCTTTTCATGGAAATATTCTTCTAAGCATTCTTGAATTTTACTCTACAAAGAAGTTTCATGTTGACAATTTGGACGTAATTGATTTCAAGATAAATTAACTTATAAATCTTTAAAATTTATTCTTGAACTTGTTTTATTGAATTATTATGTCATTATCATCATCCTCATGCTTATATTGTGATGAAAGTCATGTTGGCTTACGTGCATAGATGGACTTGGTATGATTATGACCAAGGATCATTTGGTATAATCATGACTTGTAATGTTATAAATGATGTGGTAAAAGTTCTCAGTGGCCTGTAGTGCATTGATGGATAGTTTTTGGTATGATTATGACTAGGGATTATTCGGTATAGTCATGACCATTGATGATTTAATAAATATCCTTGGCCCGTAGTGAAGGGATGACTCGATGACGTGGTTTAATTATTAAGGCGAGTCTCATCGATAAAAGTTGATGAAAATCTTTTTAAAATCATAGAAGATAGTAGATATCATGCTCTACTTGACTCTTCTAATGGATTGATTATTCCGCTGCAGTTAAACTTGATGTCTATTGTATTTTATCAGTTTAACATTGTTGAAGGCTAATGATAATTTATTTTGCATTATCTTAGTCATAATATTTCTTACTGGGCTAGTTGAGCTCACCCTTTCTTTCACTGTTCTCTTCAGGAAATGAGAACGTAGCCGGGACTAGTCGGGGAACAGAGTGACGGTCCAGATGATAGCATTAGTAGTCCTCACTATTCTGTTAAATAGTGTGACAATAAATGTAATGAGGACTCCATTGAGTGTGGATATTATCTAGATGAAAATATTCTTATTAAAACTCTTAGATTATGTTTTGTCGTATTTTACACGACTGTTGTATAATTAAGTTGTATTTGAATTTTGTACCATGTATTTGGAGACTCAAGATGGGTGATGTATACCTATTTTGGGGGCGTCGCGAGTTGGTATCAAAGCTTAGGGATATGATCACCGGTCGAGATGTGAGACAAGAACTAGGAGGGAGGAGGCGGGAATTCCTTCGCTAGTATGACCTACCTAAGTTTATTTGGTATTTAATTGGTCGGTCAGAGTATAGGTATAATATGTGATATGTTAATTAACCCTTGTTTTGTGGCAATATTGGAAAATGGCAGCTGAAAATGTTAACGACGACACAATCATTGGCGGACCCCACAACGGAAGTATTGTCGGAGTTAGAAAATGACAGAAATATCTTTTATAAAAATAACTACGAAAGTTTTATTGTTAAACCGTTGAAATATACAGTGGTAAAAAGTACGATGAATGTGGTTGCGATACGACAAGAATACGTGTGGTTGCGTAGTAAAGTACACAGTATTGATTATTGATGCTTACGTGAGAAGTCACTTAGTTATACTCAATTATTGCTACAGTAATTGTTGCATAATATCTCTGATATTATTGATTCAATTATTGTCATAGTATCATCTACATAATATTTTATATTATTAAATCAATAATTGAGACTAAAAAGGTATTCATATTATTATTTACATTATTGATGATGTCTAAAAAGTTCTGTCAAGGAAAGGGGTTTGGTCACCTAATTGCGCGCCAATAGGGAGAAATTCTTATCGAAAAGTCCCTTTTTTCCTGGGAATGATTTGGTTGTTAAATATTGTGAGTTATAATATTAATGATGAATAAGTTCGTGTTGATTAAAGATGAAAATTGTTGATAAAAAATATTTCCATTGTATTGGGATTATTTGTATTAGTGGAAATCGACATTTATTTCGATAATAATTAATTTCTGGATGTTAAATTGAACAAACGGGAAAATTAATCGGATAAATGAGCAATTAATTGATATTGGTTCACATGCAAATTACTGTTAGTTCACATGTGTGGAACTATTGATTCATATGCATATACTATTAGGGGAGGTGATGCAAGATTAATAATACTTGATGGACTAAATTAAAAATTGTGGTATAGATGAAGGTACTATACTGTAATATTTCGAGCCCCTAATCATGCAATTATCAAAACTATATTTTCCTATAAATAGAAGCTCATTCTTCTTTCATTCTCACCAATTCACTAAGACTCACAAGAACATCTATTGAGAGAGAAGCTATAGAGAGGAAGAAGAAGAGTATTCAGCAACTTCACTATTCTAGTATCTAGTTTTCTTCTAAAGTAAGGGAAATTATTTTTGTTCAATACTCGTATGAAGTAATATTTTCTTCCATACTCTGTAGTATGTAAGTAATATTATTTCATTGCGTATTCCTAATTCTATACTCATTCTGTTAAAGTATTGCTTCTATACTCCGTGAAATTAGTAGAATATACTTGAAATTTGCGCTTCACCTAGTATCGTTTCATAAGGATATTTTTTTGAACATTCTTGTTAAATTTTAAGCTTTTTATGCTGGAGTACTGTTCATGGAGTACTATTCACAAAGTACTATTCATGGGGTACTATTTATAAAGTACTATTCACGGGGTACTATTCCTGAAGTACTATTTCCGAAGTACTATTCCCAAAGTACTATTCATAGGGTACTATCACTCGGGTACTATTCACCCAGAGTACTATTTATGACAAAAAATAATTTCTTTTCGGTCCAAATCATTTTTGATACAATATTATTCTTGAATTTTACTCCACAAAGTAGTATCATGTTGACAATTTGGATATTTTTGAATTCTGGATAAATTAAATTTATAAATCTTTAAAAATTTATCATTTGCGTTTTTTT
This sequence comes from Panax quinquefolius, assembly GCA_020205615.1. Classification (NCBI taxonomy): domain Eukaryota; kingdom Viridiplantae; phylum Streptophyta; class Magnoliopsida; order Apiales; family Araliaceae; genus Panax; species Panax quinquefolius. Next base: position 446,080 of record CM035168.1, read on the forward strand.
AATTGAATTCTTATATCATTGTCATCATCCTCATGCTTATATTGTGATGAAAGTCATCTTTGGTCGTAGTGCATAGATGGACTGTTGATTGGTATGATTATGACCATGGATCATTCGGTATAATCATGACTTATAATGTTACAAATGATGTTGTAAAAGTTCTCATTGGCCCATAGTGCATTGATGGACAGTTGTTGGCATGATCATGACCATTGGTGATTACACGAATATCCTTGGCCCGTAGTGCATGGATAATTCGTGGACGTATGATACTAATGAATATCCTTCGCTCGTAGTGCATGAATAATTCAGTGATGTGGATTATTTATTGAGCTGAGTCTCAGCGATAAAATTGATGATAAACTTTTTAAATTATAGAAGATAGTAGATATCATGCTCTACTTGACTCTTCTAATGGATTGCTTGTTCCGCTACAGTTAAACTTGTTGTTTATTAGTTTAAACTTTGTTGAAACTAATGATAATCTATTACGTATTATCTTAGTCATAATATTTCTTACTGGGCTAGTTGAGCTCACCCTTTTATTTTCATTGTTCTCTTCAGGAAATGAGAACGTAGCCGGGACTAGTCGGGGAATGGAGTGATGGTCCTAGATGGTGGCTATAGTAGTCCTCACTATTCTATAAAATAGTGTGATAATAAATGTAATGAGGACTCCATTTGAGTTTGGATATTGTCTTGAAGACAATATTTGTATAAAAACTCTCAGCTACACTTTTGTCGTATTGTATAAAAGAAGTTTGTATTTGATTATGTACCAAGTATTTGGCGACTAAGAATGGGTGATGTATACCTATTTTGGGGGCATCACAGTTGGTATCAAAGCTTAGGGATATAATCCCTGGCTAAGATGTGAGACTAGAACTAGGAGGGGAGAGAGGAGATTCAATAATGATGGAAAGACGTCAGCACCAGCACTGGTTGTTAAGGAAGGAGAACGACTGTCGATCGTATGTTACAAATATGGAGGGGGGGACACATCAGTCCAAACTGTACGTAGCAGTCCAAAGCATGTTATAATTGTGGAAGAGAAAGTCACCTAGCCCAATTTTATCGTGCAGTGAAGTTAAGTCCAGCTGGTATGGAGACACCAAAGGCCGTTCCAGACAATACAAAGTCAGTAGTTCAAGGGAGAGCATTTGTCGTGACCTCCTAAAAAGCGAGAAACCCGAACGAAAATATCACGGATAAGCTAATCATAAACTCTTGAGAAGTCTATACCTTATTTGATACCGGTTCTACCTATTCTTTTATTTCTCCTACTTGCGCTCAACGTTTAAATTTAACTCCGAAGAAATTAGAGTTTGACTTATCTGTTGAAACTCCGTTGGGAGAGACCTTCATTACATCTACTGTTTATAAGTCTTGTTTGATTTAAATCGGCAACCGCACGTTACCTGTCGATCTTATCTATTTGAAAATACTTGCATTTGATGTGATTTTAGGGATTCATTGGTTAACTACTCATCGTGCTAAAATTGATTGTTTTTGTAAGGTTGTTAGCTTTCATATTCCTAATCAACCTATTATGAGAATTCAAGTAACCAAACCACTAAAGTCAATAATTGTCATATCAAGCCATGAAGCTATTCGTTTATTGAAAAATGGATGTCAAGCTTTCTTAGCACATGTCACAGATTTAAACAAAAATACGTCAGATTTGAATGATATTTCTATTGTTAATAAATTTCCTGACGTATTCCCTGAAGAACTTCTTGGCCTACCCCTAGAGCATGAAATCGAATTTTGTATCGACCTTGAACTCGGTACAAAACCCATTTCTAAAGCCCCAAATCGAATAGCTCCTATTGAACTTCAGGAGTTAAAAACCCAACTGCAGGAATTGTTACACATCAGTTTCATTCGTTCTAGTACATCTCCTTGGGGTGCTCTTATTCTATTCGTAAAGAAGAAAGATAGAAGTATGCGACTTTGTATTGACTATCGGGAGTTGAATCATGTCACCATCAAAAATAGGTATCCGTTACCTCGTATTGATGACCTGTTTAACCAGTTACAAGGAGCTAAATTATTTTCAAAGATCGATCTTCATTTTGAATATCATCAGTTAAAGATTAAAACTGATGACATTCCAAATACTGCTTTCAGAACTCAGTATGGGCATTACGAATTCCTAGTCATGTCTTTTGGATTGACTAATGCTCCTGCTGCCTTTATGAATATGATAAACCGATTATTCAAGGAATATTTGGATCATTTCGTGGTTGTCTTTATTGATGACATCCTCATATACTCCAAAAGCCGTGAAGGTCATGAACAACACTTGAGGATGATACTCCAAAAGCTTCGTGAAAACAAGCTATATGCCAAGTTGAAGAAATGCGAGTTTTGGCTTGAGGAAGTAGCATTCCTTGGGCACGTGATATCAAACCACAGAATATATGCTGACCCAGCAAAGATTGAAGAAATTCAAAGCTGGGAGCAACCTAAGTCAATAACCGAAGTACGTAGCTTTCTTGGCTTAGCTGGTTATTATCGAAGATTCGTGGAAGGATTTTCTCGAATCGCTACTGTATTAAATCAGCTGACTTGAAAAGATATAAAATTTGGTTGGAGCGAGGAATGTGAGAAGAGTTTTTAAGAACTCAAGAGGAGACTCATTTCAGCACTTGTTCTGACAATACCATCTGGTTTGGAGGGATTTGTCATATACAGCGATGCTTCAGGCAAAGGTTTAGGATGTGTTCTCATGCAACATGGGAAATTCATAGCTTATGCTTCACAACAACTCAAAGAATATGAGAGGAATTATCCTACTCATGATCTAGAGTTGGCAGCTGTCGTTTTTGCGCTTAAAATCTGGAGGCATTACCTATATGGGGAGAAAGTGAAAATCTATACGGATCATAAAAGCCTCAAATATTTCTTCACCCAAAAGGAACTTAATATACGGTAACGACGTTGGCTCAAGCTGTTGAAAGATTATGATCACACCATTCAATACCATCCTGGAAAAGCGAACGTAGTAGCTGACGCATTGAATAGAAGATCATATGCGAGTACGAGTGCGATATTGTCAATGTAAAGGCCCATTTTGTATAACTTACAAAGGATGGATATAGAATTAAAGACTACAGGGACCCACGTGATGATGGCAGATATACAAGTAGAACTAACTTTAATCGATAAAGTTAAAGCTGCTCAAGCTATAGACCTGGAGCTAATGCGTATGAGGAAGAAAGTACAAGAAGGTGTTATCCCGGAAGTAAGAATCGATGAAGAAGGAATAATTCGAGTCAACTCTAGACTTTGTGTTCCTAACGACTCTAACTTAAAGTATAAAATGATGATGGAGGGGCACAACACACTGTTTGCAATCCATCTTGGGAGTACCAAAATGTATCGTGATCTTCGACATACATTTTGGTGGAGTAATATGAAGAGAGAGATCGCAAAGTTTATCTCAAGGTGTTTAACTTGTCAACGTGTCAAAGCGGAGCATCAAGTGCCAAAAGGTCCATTGCAACCACTTAAAATTCCAGAATGGAAGTGGGAGCACATTACCATGGACTTCGTTACTGGTCTTCCCAATGTTTCTCTAGGCATAGATGCAATTTGGGTCATTGTCGATAGACTAACCAAGTCTGCTCATTTCTTACCTATACGAGAAACTTATTCACTTGGACGTCTTGCTCATATGTACATAAATGAGATTGTAAGACTACATAGTATGCCATTATCCATAGTTTCTGATCGAGACCCAAGATTCACTTCACGATTTTGGGTTAGTTTGCAAAAAGCTATGGGCACGGATTTATGATTCAGTTCAGCATATCATCCTCAAACGGACGGACAGTCAGAGATGACTATTTAAACTCTTGAAGATCTATTAAGACTCTGTGTTCTTGACTTCAAAGGAAGTTGGGACAAGTTCTTGCTATTAGTGGAATTCTCCTACCACAACAATTATCAAGCAAGTATTGACATGACTCCATTCGAGGCGTTGTATGGACGCAAGTGTCGTTCTCCAGTATGCTGAGGTGCATGGGTGAAGAAACATTATTGGGACCAAAATTGGTACACATAACTACAAAAAAGATTCAAATGATCCGACAACGTATAAAGACCTCACAAGATCGACAAAAGAGTTATGTTGATCTTCATTGAAAGGACATGGAATTCAATGTTGGAGAGCATGTGTTGTTACGTGTGGCTCCATGGAAAGGAGTTATGAGATTTGGAAAGAGAGAAAAGCTCAATCCCCGATTCATTGGGCCATTCAAAATTTTTGATCAAGTAGGAACTGTAGCCTATAGACTCACCTTACCACCACGTATGTCTCGTGTTCATAACGTTTGTCAAATATCTATGTTATGTAAATATGTGAAAGACCCGAACCACATTATTGATTTAGAACCTGATGAAATAGTAGAAGATTTAACGTATGAAGAGGTACCTATTTAAATCTTGGATAAAAATGAACATATTCTACGCTCCAAGGTTATACCTCAAATCAAAGTTTTGTGGAGAAACCACGATGTTGAGGAAATGACCTGGGAGTTGGAATCTGAAATGAAATCAAGGTATCCTCACCTCTTCGACATACCAGGTATGTACCCTAATTTCGAGGACGAAATTTCATAAGAAGGGGAGGTTGTAAGACCCCAACTTTTATAAATAAAGATTAATTTTTCTCGAAATATATTTTTGAATATTATAGTGTGGATTTCATATAATATTATAGTTGTGGGTAATATTTACAAATTTTGCAAAGTAAGCAAGTTCTTATAAAATATTCAATTGGTCATGGAATATTCGTTTTAACAGGAAATATTCGTACGACGGCACAATCATTGGTGGACCCCACAACAAAAGTATTGTCGGAGTTAGAAAACGATAGAAATATCTTTTTATAAAAATAACGGCGAAAGTTTTACCATTAAACTATTGAAATACCCAGTGGTAAAAGTACAGTAATACGCGTGATTGCATAGTAGCACACTATATTGATTATTGATGCTTACATGAGAAGTCACTAAGTTATACTCAATTATTGCTACAGTAATTACGACATAATATCTCTCATATTATTGATTCAATTATTGTCATATTATCATCTTCATAATATTTTATATTATTAAAACAATAATTTAGACGAAAAAGTTATTCATATTATTATTTTCATTATTGACGATGTACAGAAAGTTCTTTCGAGGAAAGGGGTTTGGTCACCTAATTGCGCGCTAATAGGGAGAAATTCATATCGGAAAGCCTCCTCTTTCCTGGGAATGATCTGGTTGTTAAATATTGTGAGTTATAATATTAATGATGAATAAGTTCGTGTTGATTAAAGATGAAAATTATTGATAAAAAATATTTCCATTGTGTTAGGATTATTTGTGTTAGTGGAAATCGACATTTATTTCGATAATAATTGATTTCTGGATGTTAAATTGAACAAACGGGTAATTAATCAGATAAATGAGCAATTAATTGATATTGGTTCACATGCAAATTATTGTTGGTTCACATGCATGTAATTATTGTTGGTGCAAGATTGATAATACTTGAAGGACTAAATTAAAAATAAATGTATAGATGAAGGTACTATACTATAATATTTCGATCCCCCTAATCGTACAATTATCGAAACTATGTTTTTTTATAAATAGAAGCTCATTCTTCTTTCATTCTCACCAATTCACTAAGACTCACAAGAGCATCTATTGAGAGAGAAGCTATAGAGAGGAAGAATAAGAGTATTCTGCTACTTCACAATTCCAGTATCCAGTTTTCTTCTAAGGTAAGGGATATTATTTTTGTTCAATACTCGTATGAAGTAATATTTTCTTTCATTTTCTGTAGTATGTAAGTAATAATATTTCATTTTGTATTCCTAATTCTACACTCATTCTGTTAAAGTATTGCTTCTATACTCTGTGAAATTAGTAGAATATACTTAAAATTTGTGCTTCATCTAGTATCGTTTCACAAGGATATTTTTTTGAACATTCTTGTTAAATTTTAAGCTTCTCATGCCGGAGTACTGTTTACGGAGTACTATTCACAAAGTATTATTCACGGGGTACTATTTACAAAATACTATTCATGGGATACTATTCACAAAGTACTATTCACAGAGTACTATTCCTAAAGTACTATTCCCAAAGTACTGTTCACGGGGTACTATTCACCCGAAGTATTATTTATGACAAAAATTGATTTCTTTTCGGTCCAAATCATTTTTGATACAATATTATTCTTGAATTTTACTCCACAAAGTAGTATCATGTTGATAATTTGGATATTTTTGAATTCTGGATAAATTAAATTTATAAATCTTTAAAATTTATCCTTTGTTTTTTTTAATTGAATTCTTATATCATTGTCATCATCCTCATGCTTATATTGTGATGAAAGTCATCTTTGGTCGTAGTGCATAGATGGACTGTTGATTGTTATGATTATGATCAGGGATCTTTTGGAATAAACATGACTTGTAATGTCACAAATGATGTGGTAAAAGTCCTCATTGGCCCGTAGTGCATTGATGGATAGTTGTTGGCATGATCATCACCATTGGTAATTACACAAACATCGTTGGCCCGTAGTGCATGGATAATTTGTGGACGTGATGAAAGTAGTATGCACACAAGCCAATCATGTTTGATGATAAAGCATATACTTTGTAACAATCTTATTCATTTATTAATAAAAAGTATTAATTTATTAAAGGCTTTTAATTATCTACATGATGTCGCTTTTATAATATGTGATAAACCCATAGTTTTAAGCAATGCTTTTAGAATAATGATGATGATCATTCTAATGAGATCTAAATTCTTAGAAAGCTTAAAACTAAAATAGTTCCCAATCGTTGGATTACTAAATTGGGGATTAGTGAATCCGGATAGATTGGTACATACGTTGCTTGCTCATTGGATGAGGATGATTGATCTCATGATCATTTGTGTGGAGACACTAAAGCAAGTATGTAGTGCTTATTAGAGAATAAGTTCATCGAACGTGGCTCGCTAAGGAATACCTAATGGAGTTTTATTTCACTGTCACAATAGGAATTTCTGTAGTGATAGTAAGACAAGTAATCCTTGGACTTGAGATCATCATATATCTTGTGTATGATGAGTTATACTTTGACTTATTCCTTAAGACCCTTAGGGTATATCAAAGGGTATGCTTGGGTATAATAAGTTGTACATGGAGATAATGTATGATCAATAAAGAATCTACCACTTCTAATAAAAGAAGAGAAATGTCCTATGTGATTAGATAAATGACAACCCAAAGAGTCCTTGGTTAAGGCGTAATGAAATTAGAAAGGAGTTTCTAATTTGCATTATTTGAGTTGTGCGCATTTAAGGATCGAAATACATATAATTAAATAAAATAAGACTCGACAAAGAATTCCATGTCTTATATTTAATTGGGACATCAGTATGGTGGAAGGATTGAATTGTACAGTAACTATTTACTCAAAGGTTCTTTAATGATTAATGTTGAAATCTATATTATCCGGAAAGTCGTTGATCAAGGGAGGCTTATCCCTATTGTAGAATAAATATTATTTATTTAAATAAATTAATTATTTAATTTATTTATTTAAATAAGATTAGAATTGTTCTAATTGATTTATTCACAACCGGGTTTAATATGGAGAACCTAAAGGGTCACACCATAAAAAGGAAGAATAATTATTTAAGAAGTTAATGGCATAATCGTAATAATATAGTTATGTATATTTAATTTAATCTATGGTGATAGAATAAATTAAATAGCTTAATATTTATTATTTAATATTTTAGAAATATTAAATATAAATTAATAAGAGGAGTCTTATTAATATTATTACAATTATTATTATTTTAATTTCTAAAAGAGTTTAGGAATTAATTTAATATAAGTACTCTCATTTATTCCTAATTGGATTAGGAAGGAAAATTAGTTAAAGGAGTTTAATTAATTATCCCTAATAAGATTAGGAGCTTAATTAATTAAAAGAATTTAATTAATTAAATAAAACCCAATTCCTTAATTGTTAAGATGGGTTGCCCACATCTATAAATAAGAGGAGTCTTATTATGGGTGGGATGGGTTGTTGATTTTTCAACATCGTAATAATTCCAAGTTGTTGGGAGTACACCCTTTCTATAGAGATAGAAAAACTAGGGTTTAGCCAACCACCCTTCTTCTTGAATTTTCTTCTTCCTTGGTGGATCACCTCTGAGGCCAAACATTTGGGTGGCTAACGTTGATCAAAGGAAGGAACCAAACCCATGGATTCAAGATTGAACGCGAAAGGATTTGGAGGTGAACTTGCACGAGGAAGCTCGATCTTCAAGGGTATGATTTTATTCTTTATCTTTTCGTTTAATTAATAATTATGCATAAAGGATGATCCCGTATATGGTTTGTAAATTTTTAAACTCGATTTTACCACGCTCCGCACTTTTTATGCAATTTGATTGCGTTATGAATATTACAAACCTAACACGTGATACTAATGAATATCCTTGTCCGTGAAAAAATGGATAATTCAAATGATGTGGATTATTTATTGAGTTAAGTCTCAATTGATAAAATTGATGATAAACTTTTTAAATCATAAAAGATAGTTGATATCATGCTCTACTTGACTCTTCTAATGGATTTCTTGTTTTGCTACTGTTAAACTTGTTGTTTATTAGTTTAACATTGTTGAAGGCTAACGATAATTTATTCTGCATTATCTTAGTCATAATATTTCTTACTGGGCTAGTTGAGCTCACCCTTTTATTTTCATTGTTCTCTTCAGGAAATGAGAACGTAGTCGGGACTAGTCGGGGATGGAGTGATGGTCCGAGATGGTGGCTATAGTAGTCCTCACTATTCTATGAAATAGTGTGATAATAAATGTAATGAGGACTCCATTTGAGTTTGGATATTGTCTAGAAGACAATATTCGTGTAAAAACTCTCAGTTGCGCTTTTGTCGTAATGTATAAAAGAAGTTTGTATTTGATTTATGTAACAAGTATTTGGCGACTCAGAATGGGTGATGTATACCTATTTTGGGGGCGTCACAAGGACCGCCAGAGTTTTAGGGATCCATGAACCCGGTCGAAGCTCAGATCTAGATTATGGAAATGGAGAAGGTATTTGATGTTGCAAGGGTCAACGATGATCAGAAGACCGCTTTTGTAACGTTTATATTGAAGTTAGAGGCCAGCTACTGGTGGCAGGTGAACAAGATTTGAGGAGGATAGGGTGTGATCACATTGGATAGGTTCAAAGAGATGTTCTTTGAGATGTATTTCCCAACGAGCTCTCAGAACCAGATGGAGGTTCAATTTTTGGAGTTGAAGCATGGTAACATGTCGGTGCCAGAATATGCCGCAAAATTTAATGAGTTGGCTAGGTTCGTAACTTATCAGGTGAATACATATGAGAGGAAAACTAGGAGGTTTAAACAGGGGTTGAAGCCATTATTGTACAGAAAGGTGTTAATGTTCCAATTGAACACTTTTGCGAGATTTTTGGAGAAGGAAATCATTGCAGAAGGCGGAAGCGATGCTCTGACTAGGTATAATCAAGAACAGAAGAAGAAGAAGAAGAATGAAGGTGAGAACAACAAAGCTAGTGGCAGCAATAGTGGTGGTGGTCATAGTCAGAAGAGGAAGTGGAATGATAATATATATACAGGGAATCATCAAGGAAGTTAAAAGAAGAAGGTGGAGGCTTGTTCTACCTGCAGAAAGAATCACCTAAGGGTATGCATGAAGGGGAAGATGGTTTGCTACAATTGTGGTAAGGAAGGCCACATAGCGCCAAATTTCCCTAACCCTAAAAAGGGGGTTTTCTTCACTTGTAGGTCGATGGATCATCTAGCTAGGGATTGTCCCAAGAAGGTAGCAAGAGGAGCATGAACAAGTGGAAGTAAGAGAAACTGCGGCTGTAGCTCTCTGACCATCACTGGACCAACGCCGTCAAATCGACCCACCGCCAGAACTTTCAGCATGACCGTGCAAGATGTTGTACAGTCACGAGATATGGTGCCAGGTATCATTTCGATCAATGATATTAATGCTTACATATTATTTGATTCGAGCGCTACTTTTTCATTTATATCCGACGATATTGCTAAGAATTTTAATTTGCCTAAAGAGGAATTAGAATACCCTTTGAACATAGAGATTGCGAATAAGGAAGTAATTCTTGTTAGGTTTGTACACAAGAACTGTAGGGTGGACATTAAGGGCCATGAGATGAGGGTAGATCTAATCCCGATTAAACTTGAGGAATTTGACGTTATTTTGGGAATGGATTAACTATTTAATTATGAGGCAATAATTAATTGTGAAAACTTATGCTAAATTTCTTTAGCATCGAGTCAATATACGTTCCTTGGGACAAGCCAAGCATCCTTTTAGATTTATCTTTATAGATCCGTATCCCCAAAATATAGGATGTTTCTCCCAAGTCCTTCATGGAGAAGTGTTTAGATAACCATATTATGATCAATTGTAGCATAAGAATATCATTCCCTATTAGTAATATATCGTCAACATATAATACAAGGAATGAAACAGCACTCCCACTAACCTTCTTGTACACACATGGTTCATTCTCATTTTTGATAAAATCAAACTCTTTGATTATCTCATCAAAACGGATGTTCCACCTACGAGAAGCTTGCTTCAATCCATAAATAGATCGTTGTAGCTTACAGACCTGATCTGTTCCAACCATTAAAACAAATCACTCTGGTTGTGTCATATACACATCCTCCTCAAGTTTTCCATTGAGGAAGGCCATTTTCACGTCCATTTGCCAGATTTCGTAGTCATGATAAGCTGTAATCGCAAGAAAAATTCGAATGGACTTGAGCATCACTACTGGTGAGAAGGTTTCATCATAGTCAACTCCTTGCCTTTGTTTGAAACCTTTTGCGACCAGTCGGGCCTTATAGGTCTCTACATTGCCGTCTGCTCCAGTCTTTCTTTTAAAGACCCATTTACACCCAATAGGTTTAATGCCTTCAGGTGGTGAAACCAAAGTCCATACTTGGTTTTCATACATGGAGTCTGTCTCGAATTTCATGGCTTCTAGCCACTTCTCTGAGTCTTTACTAATCATAGCATTTTCATAATTCAGTGGATCATCATCATCTATGATGCGTACCTCATCGTCATCCTCTATAATGAATCCATACCTATCAGGTATCTTCGGCACTCTTCCAGATTAATTTACGAATAGGGTGTGTTATAGTAGGTTCTTCCAATTGGTTAGGTAATTGACTTTGATCCGTAGTATTTTGTGATTTTTAAACTTCTTCAAGATATATCTTACTCCCACTGACCCCTTCAACGATAAACTCCTTTTCCAATAAAGCAACATGTTTCACAACAAACACCTTTTGATCAGTTGGATGATAGAAATAATACCCTAATGTTTCTTTAGGGTATCCCACAAATCTATATTTAGGACTGAGCAAAAAACAAGTATAACCGAACTACCGAACCGAACCAAAATAAATTAACCGAAATTTTCTGATAATTCGGTTAATTTCAATATTTCGGTTATATTCGAATTTTTTTATGGTTTTCGGTTAGGTTGTACGAGTATCATTTTTGGGTTATTCGGTTAAACTGAATAACCGAACAACACTTACTAACATAAAAATTTGCAGCACTCAGCAGTCAAGACTCAAGGACTCAAGGTCAAGCAAGTAAGTAACTCATTAGTCATTACTCACTCAGCACTCATAGGTCACAGCGTGCACTCACAACTCAGATCTCAGATTCTGTTTTCCATCCGCTCCGCTTAGACTCGATCACTCGAACTCTCAGTCTCAGACCTCAGGGCTCAGTCTCAGACTCTTAGTCTCTCTCTCAGATCAGATCTCGACTGAGAGATCTAGTCGTCTACTCTTCTCGAACTCTCAGATCTGAGATCTCTCAAGCCTTAAGTCTCGAACTCTCATCTTCTCGGCGCCGGCGATTCTTCATCGCGAACTCTCGAACTCTCAGATCTCGGCGCCGGCCGCCGGCGGCAGCTTTCCATTTGAGGTATTTTTGTTATTTACCTTAACTCAGTTTAGTGCATCTTGTATTCTTGTTAGCTTATTCTGCTATATAACTATATAAGAGTGTGGCTTATTTAATTTTTATTTTTTATTTTTTTATTTAACTCAGTTTATATGCACATATTTGTGTATGTATTTATTTTTTTGTAATTGTGTCTATGCATGTGTAATTTCTGAGGTTTGAAAAGAAATTAGGAAAATGAAATTAGAAATTATACTTTTGAGAATATCTTACTGTTATTTCTTCTAATGAGTGATGCTGGTAGAGTTGTCCTGTAATGAATTTATATATATATATATATATAGTATTGTAAATTGAATAGGAACACTAGATAGGTAGGTTTCAACAACTGCTTGTTAATAAATATACAAGGAACACTAGATAGTTTAATTTTGGTCCTGTTATGTTTGTCACTAACTGTGATAATAGACAATGGATTATTAGCTCCCAAGCTGTATACTTGTGGTAATCATGCAATTTTATATCATAGTTACATCCTCCTAGTCCAACTGCTTGTTGTAATTTGATTCTTAATTTGTTTGGCCTTAATGTGGTGAATGTTGCTACAAGTTTCATATCACTATATCCAGCTGGTTTATAATTTTTTGTACTGTGTGGATTAAATAGAGGTGATTTTGTTCTTCTGATAATCTGATATGCTATCTAATATGAATTCAATGTATATATGCATGATGTTGTTTGTATCATTTTAGGTCCTGATGAAGTATTTGTTGCCATATGTTATGAATTCAATCTGATATGCTGATATGCTATCTAATATGCCTTAATGTTGTTTGTATCAGTGACTGTGAGAATTTCCTGATATTCAATTTCTATTTTCTATTTCCTGATATTCTTGACAGTTCAACTTTTAGCTAGTGTGGTAATAATTTTTGCTATTGCTTTGTGTAGACAGTAACAACCCACTCTTCTTGTATACTTTTGCTTACTTTGTAAACAACAACAACATCAACTAGCATTAAATGGGCAACAGCAACAACAGCAACTAGCAATCTAGCAAGTGGGGCGTGGAAGGAGGTTCAAGCGAGAAAATGGGCAAACAAGCCATCAAACTTAGTTGTTGTTGTTTATGGATTATGTTTATGGTGTTAAAGCGTTAATCATTGGAGGAACTGTGTTGTTGTTTATGGTTGTTGTTTTCCATTATGTTTATGGTCTATGGATTATGTTTATGGACTATGGTGTTAATCATTGGATTATGGTTTATGGTTTATGGATTATATTTATGGTTAGGATTATGGTTTATGGTTTATGGATTATGTTTATCGGTTTATGGATTGTAGGGATTTGCCAACTCGCTGCTGGCACGCTAAATATTCTAAATTCGGTTATTAACCGAATAACCAATTCTGTTATTCGGTTAGTGCAAAATTCGGTTATTTGTTCGGATACATAAAATAGTGTTTTTTTGGTTTTCGGATATAACCGAAATTTAGATTCGGTTTGGTTATTAACCGAATGCTCACCCCTATCTATATTTGTCGGATCTACTATGTAGCTTATCATTTTTAAACTTTTTGACATAAGTTGGATAACCACAAGTCTTAACATGCTTATGATTTGGTTTCCTCCCTTTCCATAACTCATATAGGGTCTTAGGGATGGATTTGGTAGGCACCTTGTTAAGTAGGTATGTAATCGATTTTAAGGCATATCCCCAAGAGGAAACTGGAAGATCGGTAAAGCTCATCATGGAACGAACCATGTCCAAAAATGTTTGATTTTTCCTTTCAGATACACCATTTAACTGCAGCGTCCCAGGTGGAGACCATTGTGAGATTATACCATTTTCTTTGAGACAATTGAGAAACTCACTGCTTAAGTATTCACCACCTCGATCTGATCGAAGAATCTTAATACTCTTGCCAGTTTGTTTCTCTACTGCACTTCTGAACTCTTTGAACTTTTCAAATGATTCAGATTAGTATTTCATTCAATACACATATCCATATCTTGAGTGATCATCAGTAAAAGTAATAAAATAAGAATACACTATTCGTGCAGTCGTTATCATAGGTCCACATACGTCTGTATGTACCAATGCTAACAACTCTGTAACTCTTTCTCCTTTTCCACTAAAGGGATATTTAGTCATTTTACCCATGAGACAAGATTCAGAAGTTGGATATGATTCATAATCCGATAGCTCTAGGAGCCCATCTTTATGCAACTTTGAAAGACCCCAATTTTTAATGAATAAAGATTTAATTTCTCTAATTATTATTTTGAATAATAAGGTGTTGATTTGATATAATGCTTTAGTTATGGGTGAAATGTGTAAATTTTACAAAATAAGGAAGTGGTCATAAAATATTCGTTTGGTCGAGGAATATTCTTTTTGTCGGAGAATATCCGTACGATGGCGCAATCATTGGTGGACCACATAACGGAATAACTTTTGGATATAGAAAGCGAAAGAAATAACCTTTTTATAAAAATAACAGTAAAACTTTTACCGTTAACTGTTGAAATAACCGGTGATAAAAATACATTAATACGCGTGGTTGCACAGTAGCACACTATTGCACAGTATCTCATATTATTGATTCAATTACTGTCACAGTATCATCTGCATAATATTTTATATTATTAAATCAATAATTGACATGACACAATTATTTATATTATTAGTTAGCATTATTGGCAATATCTAGAAAATTTTGTTGAGGAAAGGGATTAGGTCATATAATTGCGCGCCAATAAGGATAAATCTTTATCGGAAAGCCCCCTCTTTCTTGGGAATGATTTGGTTGTTAATATTGTGATCTTTTAATATTAATTGTGAATAATTATTATGTGGTGGATATTGGTTCAATTTTGATATAAATGAAGGAATTTTAGCATGAAATAATTGTTGAAAGTTTGGCATATTTTCTATGGAATTACAATTATTTCTCCGATAAAATATTCATTCAAATATATTATTATAATATATTATAATTGTTTAAATAATAATGTTATTATAATAGATATATATAAACATGTGATAAAAGGAGCAGTGGTTAGAAAATTATAAACGAATGCTTGTTTTCAAAAGCATTATAGTAGCCTTGTTCTTTTTCCAAGTTGTTTACTTCTCATGCAAAAATTCCTTGTTTTCAAAGTTGTTAGGCCATTTGATTGGTGGAAATGGTTGGTGGATTTGCCTGCCAAACTTGTTTTCAAAAGGTGGACCCTCACCTATAAGGAAAAAATGAGAGTTAGGCAGAGGAAGAAGAAAAAATTAGGCAGGGTGTTTATTTTCTCCTCCGAGGTTACACTATAAAAGGGAGGTTAACCCTCCTTCCTCAACACACCATTTCAATATCAGAAATTCTTATTATATAGTATTGTGAGTATTTCTCTTGAGTATAAGGATACTTTGAGTGTAACTTTTTGTGCAAAATTTTCTCAGAATAATATCCGATATTCCAGTCAAATCTAGTTTCTACTAGGGTAAAGGATATTACTTTATTGCAATACTCGTAAAAAATATTATTTTCTTTCATACTCCATATTATGGAAGGAATATTATTTCATTTCATATTCCTAAATTTAAACTTACTATGGTAAGTATTGCTTCTATAATTCCTGAAATAATTAAAAATTCCTTAAGTTTTGCGCTTCATCTAATATCATTTCATTGGGATATTGGTCTAAACATTCTTATTAAATTTTAATCTTTTCATGTCTGGGTACTATTCATACGGTACTATTCATGGGCGCTATTTATACGGTACTATTCATATGGTACTATTCACAACAGAATTTAATTTTCTTTTCTGTCTAAATTATTTTTGATACGTAAAAATCATTCTTAAATTTTACTTCACAAATAGTTATCATGTTGACAATTTGGACATATTTGAACTCTGGATAAATTGAATTAGAATTATCTAATATTTATCATTTATCTCACTTGATTGAATCTTTATATCATCGTTATCATCCTCATATTTATACTAGAAGTCATCTTTGGCCCGTAGTGCAAAGATGAACTATTGATTGATATGATTATGACCAGAAATTATGCATTGGTATAATCATACCCTTTAATGTTACTGATAAGGTTTTTGGTGAAAGTCCTCTTTGGCTCGTAGTGCATAAATGGACAGGTGTTTGGCATGATCATGACCACTAGTGATACTAATGAATATCCTTGGCCCGTAGTGCATGGATAATTCGTTGATTTGAAATATTTATTGAATAATGTTACAGGGATAAAATATTGATGATGGACTTTTAAATCATAGAAGATAGTAGATATCATGCTCTACTTCACTCTTCTAATGGATTGTTGTTTCCGCTGTAGTTGTTGATCTAAAACTTGTTGTCTATTGTATTCTATCAGATTTTTCCCTGTTGAGGACTAAGGATAATTTTTTCTACATTATCTTAGTCATAATATTCTTTACTGGGCTAGTTGAGCTCACCCTTTTCCTTTTTGTTCCATTGTTCTTCTCAGGAGGCGAGAATATAGCTGGAATTAGTCGGGGTGTGGAGTGATGGTTTAAGACGGTCATTATAGCAGTCCTCACTATTTTGTAAAATAGTGTATCAATAATTATAATGAGGACTTTATTTGAGTTTGGATATTGTCTACAAGATAATATTTGTATTAAAACTCATAGCATATGTGTTATCGTATTTTTCACGACAGTTGTATTAATGAAGTTTGTATTTAGTTTATGTACCATGTATTTGGCGACTCGGAATGGGTTGTGTGGACCTATTTTGGGGGCATCATAAACTTGGATAATTTTGTTTCATTAATATAACCAAGTCTACAGTGCAGATATAATTAACATTATCTCTTTTCCTTTTCTTAGTTTGTTCAATTTGAAGTATATTTTCATGTAAGTTAAGTATGTAAAGTTCATTTCGTAAATTTCCAACACCATATAATTTTTTTTTATTATAAATAGAACAACTGTTGTTCTTTATTATAATATTAAAACCATTCATATCTAATACAGAATTAGAAATAATGTTTCTAATGATAGTTGAAACAAAATAACAATTATTTTAAGCTAATAGTTTTGCCCGTAGGTAGTGCTAAACAACAACAAGTCCCTACAGCTAATACAGCCACCTTTGCTCCATTTTCCACTCGTAGGACAACCTCATCCTTATTTAGATTTCTACTTACGACCAGTCTCTGCATATTATTACATATATGAGAACCACAGCCAGTATCCAATACCCAAGTAGAACTTTGACTTTCAAAAAAATTAATTTCAATCATAAACAAACCTTGATTAGGATTCGAAGCTTCTCCAAGCTTCTTCTGCTTTTGTTCAGCAAGATAATCCTTATAGTTTCTCTTCTAGTGACCAAGCTTGTTGCAATGGAAGCAAATTCCTTTGCTAACTGGATCACGTTTTTTTTGATCCTTCACTTTCGCCTTACCCTTAGCCTTCTTGGATTTCTTCTTTTCAGAAGATACCTTGGGCCTCTTTCTTTTCTTGGAAGAATCATCCACTATTAAGGCATGGTCCTTTCTTAGATGGGAAGTGACCTTTAACAGTTTTCAACATGTTAAGTAATTCAGGCAAGCTGACATCTAACTTATTAATGTGAAAATTCATAAGAAATGGTGAGAAGATGTCGAGTGACTGCAAGACTAAATCTTGACTTAACTTGTAAAATTCCAAATTTTACGAATAAAGATTTAATTTTCTCGAAATATTTTTTTTCAAAATTATGGTGTGGATTTGAGATAATGTTATAGTTGTGGGTAATATTTATAAATTTTGAAAAGTATGCAAGTTGTTGTATAGTATTCAATTGGTCGGGGAATATTCGTACGACGGTACAATCATTGGTGGACCCCACAACAGAATTATTGTCGGGTTGAGAAAACGACAAAAATATTTTTTATGAAAATAACGGCGGAAAAGTTAAAACTGTTGAACTACTCGATAGTAAAAGTACAGTAATACTCGTGGTTGCATAGTAGTACACGGTATTGATTATTGATGCTTACGTGAGAAGTCACTCGGTTTTGTTCAATTATTGCTACGAAAGAATTTTTGATAATATCTCACGTTATTTGATTCAATTATTGTCGATATTTTATATATTATTAAATCAATAATTGAGATAAAAAGTTATTAATATTATTATTTACAATATTAACGATGTCTAGAAGTTACATCGAGGAGAGGTTTGGTCACCTAATTGTGCTTGATAGGGAAAATTCCTTATTGGAAAGCCCCTCTTTCCAGGAGCGACACAGTCGATTAATAGTGTGAATTATAATAATGATGATGAATTTTGTTTTATTATTATTATAAATGTAATAAAATGAAAACTTTTATATAAAATAGAATACTTTTTATAAAGTTTTATTTTATTTGATTATAAATAGAATATAATATATTTTATTATGCATAGTATTTGATAATAGTGCAATAATAGTGTTTGCAGATAGTAAAATCTTTTTATATAAAACATAATACTTTTATAAAGTTATTTGTTTTATTAGATTATAAATAGAATATATTATATTTTATTATGCATAGTGTTTGCAGATAGTAAATTTTTTTATATAAAATGTAATACTTTTATAAAGTTATTTGTTTTATTAGATTTTAAATAAAAATATATATATATATATATATAAATAGAATATATTATATTTTATTGCATATTATCCTTTTCATTCTCCTATAAATAGGATGCTTAGTTAGAATTGAAAATCACACCGAAGTTCGAGAGAATTCTTCTTCATAATCTTGGCGTATTTCTTTTAGAGTTTAAGAAAGCTTTGGCGTGAAAATAGTATAAGTTTTCTTCAAGAATATCCTCGCTTCTACCGATTGGAATACTCTTCTTTCTAAGGTAAAGGGTATTATTCTTTCGTATTCATGAAGAGAATTATTTTCTTTCAATACCGTAAGAGATGTTATTCCATTCTTTATTATTATGTTGAAATAACTTTGTCATGCCAAGTACCACATACATGGTGAAATTCTTACATTATTCCATTCTTTATTATTCATTGGAATAACCATGCATATGATCTATCGCATGCACAGTGAATTCTGTTATTATTCCATTCTTTATTATTCTATTAGAATATATCACATAAATGCGATTTCGCATAAACACGGTTCTATTCTTTATTATTACATTGGAATATCCGTCATGCATGCGGATTACGTATGACTGGTTCCATTCTTTATTATTCTGTTGGAATTACCCGTATGGATTACGCGACGCTGGTGAATTCTTACATTATTCCATTCTTTATTATTACATTGGAATAACTCGCATACATGTGGATTCTGCATGTACGTGGTGAATGATCCTTCGTATTCATTCCTTATTAAATTATGGAAATGATGCGTCTACGTGGATTACCGCATGGCGGGCAAAAATTCATTTGCAGTTTCATATATTCTATTATACTCAGTTGGTTAAAATTTTGGCTTCTATACTCCATGAAATTAGTAGAATATCCCTTGGATAATTGCGCTTCATCCAGTATCTTTTCATGGAAATATTCTTCTGAGCATTCTTGAATTTTACTCCACAAAGCAGTATTATGTTGACAATTTGGACATTATTGAGTTCAGGATAAATAAACTTATAAATCTTTAAAATTTATTCTTGAACTTGTTTTATTTAATTATTATGTCATTGTCATTATCCTCGTGCTTATATTGTGGTGAAAGTCATCTTTGGCTTACATGCATAGATGGACTTGGTATGATTATGACCAGGGATTATTCTGTATAATCATGACTTGTAATGTTATAAATGATGTGGTAAAAGTCCTCAGTGGCCTGTAGTACATTGATGGACAGTTTTTGGTATGATTATGACCAGGGATTATTCGGTATAGTCATAACCATCGATGATTTAATAAATATCCTTGGCCCGTAGTGCAGGGATGACTCGATGATGTGGTTTATTTATTAAGATGAGTCTCAGCGATAAAAATTGATGAAAAATATTTTAAATCATAAAAGATAGTAGATATCATGCTCTACTTGACTCTTCTAATGGATTGCTTATTCCGCTGCAGTTATACTTGATGTCTATTGTATTTTATCAGTTTAACATTGTTGAAGGCTAATGATAATTTATTTTACATTATCTTAGTCATAATATTTTTTACTGGGCTAGTTGAGCTCACCTTTTCGCTTTCATTGTTCTCTTCAGGAAATGAGAACGTAGTCGGGACTAGTCAGGGAACGGAGTGATGGTACGAGATGGTGTATTAGTAGTCTTCACTATTCTATAAAATAGTGTGACAATAAATGTAATGAGGACTCTATTTGAGAGTGGATATTGTCTAGAAGGCAATATTCTTGTTTAAACTCTCAGCTATGTTTTGTCGTATATTACACGACGTTTGTATAATTAAGTTTGTATTTGTATTCTGTACCATGTATTTGGCGACTCAGAATAGGTGATGTATACCTATTTTGAGGGGCGTCACATAACTCCCCATCCATGACGAACCCAAGTTGTCCAAGATGTTCAATCAGATTGATCATCTTTAAGACATGAGTCTCAACAGCATTGCCCTCGATCATTCGAGATCGGAAGAGCTCCATAGATATTTCATATCTAGCAGTCCTACTTTGTTCACCATACATCTTGGAGGTGCAGCAGTATAGTAGCAGCATCCATGGACGCTGAAGCTCGTTATTCATTTGATCTGAGCATGATGCATTGAGTCATTGAGCCACAGATGCATCATCTTACCACTTTCTAAAAGTAGCAATCTCTTCCTCAGAGGCGGTTTCTTTAACATTTACAGGGACAGGAGAATTTAGAATATAAGAAATATTTTCAGTAGTGAGAACTATTCTCAGATTTCTTAACCAGTCCGTGTAATTCGGTCCGGTCAGTTTGTTAGCATTAAGTATGCTACGCAGTGAAATTAGTGAATATGATATTTTCAAAATTCTGTATGTGAAAAAGATAAAATTTTAGCAAATATTTATTTAATTAATTAATTTACCAAAATAAATTAGGTCTTATTTTAAATTGTTATCTCCCACTAATTTTTCAAACTATATTACCCTCACTTATATAGTTCGGCAAAATCTAATTAAAGTTTTTGCTAGTGAGAATAAGGATTCCATTTCAAATATATACAACCTTGTGGTGACACAACAAACTATATATAAATAAATAGGTAGACAACTCATTGTCAATTACATCATCATGTAACTCCTTTTTTTTTTGCCTCTTAGATTATTTTGATCAAGTGGTGACTCATCCGAATCAAAATTATTTAAGTTAAGTCCAACGTAGCACTTTCATATATTCAAAAAAGAAAAATATTATCCTTGTGGTGACACAACAAAACAACATTGTTCAATTTTCTTTATAAGTATCAAATGTGATAAATTAACATCTTAAATATTTAATATTCTATTAATTTTATCATGCTAGAAGGTGACGTTCGATATTCTAAATATCAATAAACGTGTAGGACTTAATATAAATTCTTTGAGGGGTTTGTTATTAATTGTTTCATCTTGTTTAGTGCGCATGCACACGCACACACACACACACGCACACACACACACACACACACACACACACACACACACATATATATATATATATATATAATATGCATCATATTATTTAACATGCGAAACATGTTTGTATAATATATAATATGTATAATATCAGCATGCACATATAGAATACTATATTCTACCCGGATTGATTATGGACTTTTATTCTAGTTTGGTTCACTAGAGCCACCAAATGAACCAAAAGGGTCAAACCCTAGGATGCAAGAATTAAAATTTAAATATAACTATTACATTTAAACTCGGGCTCCATTACAAACGGGTTTTCAAGCGCTCATTGCTCCTTGATCTTCGTTTCTTCAAGAAATTCTAACTAATCCTATTATATAAACTATTTAATTTAAATAAAAATCTTGATCAGCAGTCAAGGGGTAGTACATAGGAGGAAGATATAATTTACATCAAGAAGAAAACCAAAAAAGACGAGGTATGCAGACCCCATTTAATAAAACTCATACATTCATGCATCCAACCAAAATAAAATCCAATCACATCGGTTAATAGTCCATAATCAATCTCATTTATTATCATTCATATCACCATATACATCAATAAATAAACATTCATCTCATGAATTAAAATTACATTCCATATATGTATTGATACCAATTTAATGGGCAAAAGTTTGCTAAATCTTAGTTTTGAAATAAAATAAACTTTTTTATTTTAATCAAAAACCAAATCAAAATTAAACTCTTTTAATTTTTTGCAATCTAAAATCATATTTCAGATAAAATAAACTCCTTTATTTTAACCTTTTATCAATTAAATAAACTATTTTTTTGATTGAAGAAAAATAAAAAAAATTTAGATTCTGCCCAATGGCACAATTTGAGACGAATGAATTGAATTGGGTCATACAAGCAGTGCGCTTCAAAGGTGAAACCGATTTCGTGTAACAACGCGATTCCACGCCAAAATGAATTTGGTCGCAATTGCAAATGCGATGCTCATCTAGGAAACTAGATATGGGTAACGGCGCAACTATTGTGACGCCCCCAAAATAGGTATACATCACCTATTTTGAGTCGCCAAATATATGGTACAGAATACAAATACAACCTTAAATATACAACATGAGTTATGAGTTTTAATACAAATATTATCTTCTAGACAGTATTCAAACTCAAAATACGTCCTCAATATATTTATTATCACACTATTTCATAGAATAGTGAGGACTGCTAATATTATCATCTGGACCGTCACTCCGTTCCCCGACTATTCCCTGCTACGTTCTCATTTCCTGAAGAGAACAATGAAAGCAAAAAGGATGAGCTCGACTAGCCCAGTAAGAAATATTATGACTAAGATAATGCAGAATAATTTATCATTAGTCTTCAACAACGTTAAAATGATAAAATACAATAGACATCAAGTTTAACTGCAGCGGAATAAGAAATCCATTAGAAGAGTCAAGTAAAGCATGATATCTACTATCTTCTATGATTTAAAATGTTTTCATCATTTTTTATCGTTGAGACTCAGCTTAATAAATAAACCACATCATCGAGTCATCCCGCATCACACGGCCGAGGATATTCATTAAATCATCAATGGTCATGACTATACCAAATAATCCCTGGTCATAATCATACCAAAAATTGTCCATCAATGCACTACAGGCCACTGAGGACTTTTACCACATCATTTATAATATTACATGTCATGATTATACAGAATAATCCCTGGTCATAATCATACCAAGTCCATCTATGCACACCAAAGATGACTTTCATCACAATATAAGCATGAGGATGATGACAATGACATAATAATTCAATTAAACAAGTTCAAGGATAAATTTTAAAGATTTAAATTTTAGTTTATCCAAAAATCAACGTCCAAATTGTCAACATGATACTTCTTTGTGGAGTAAAATTTAAGAATGCTCAGAAGAATATTTCCATGAAAAGATATTGGATGAAGCGCAAATATCTAGGATATTCTACTAATTTCATGGAGTATAGAAGCCAAAACTTTAACCAACTCAGTATAATAGAATATATAAAACTGCAAATGAATTTTCTTCCGCCATGCGGTAATCCACGAGATGGATCATTTCCATAATTTAATAAGGAATGAATGCGAAGGATCATTCACCACGCATGCAGTAATCCACATGTATAAAAGTTATTCCATGAGTAATAATAAAGAATGGAATAATGAGAAGAATTCACCAAAGCGTGCGTAATCCGCATGCATAAAGTTATTCCAATGAATAATAAAGAATGGAACCAGTCAAATACGTAAACCGCATGCATGTGATATTCCAATAGAATAATAAAGAATGGAACTGTGTCACGCGTAATCCGCATTGCATGTGATATTCCAATGTAATAATAAAGAATAGAACCGTGTCACGCGTAAATCGCATGCATACGATATTCTAATAGAATAATAAAGAATGGAATAATAATGAGAATTTACGAGGCATGCGATAGATCAAGATGCATAAAAGTTATTCCAATGAATAATAAAGAATGGAATAATGTAAGAATTTCACCATGTATGCGCAGACTTGCATGTAGGCAGTTATTTCAACATAATAATAAAGAATGGAATAACATCTCTTACGAGTATTGAAAGAAAATAATTCTCTTCATGAATACGAAAGAATAATACCCTTTACCTTAGAAAGAAGAGTATTCCGACTGGTAGGGCGAGGATGTTCTTGAAGAAAACTTATACTGTTTTCTGCACTCAAATCTTCTTAAAACTTTAAAGAAATACGCTCAAGATTAAAGAAGAAGAATTCTCTAAATTTCTGGTGTGTTTTTAATTCTAACTAAGCATCCTATTTATAGGAGAATGGAAAAGATACTATGCAATAAAATATAATATATTCTATTTAAAATATATAAATATTACCCACAACTATAACATTATATCAAATTCACTCCATAATATTAAAAAATGATATTTATAGAAAATTCATTTTTATTCCTAAAAGTTGGGGTCTTACAACTATCTTTATAGAATGACTGGAGGCTACAGAGCATACCAATCGCAGTAAAATGTAAAACCTTTCACGCCCCGAGAAAATCCAATCCAATCGCATATCAATTCATATATGGAATCAAAAAATTGACGATTAACACAAAGTTTGGTTCTGATACCACTGTAGGGTTTGTATATGTCGTAATTACATAATCAAATCACATAAATAATGCCAAAACGCGATGAAATGGGAATTTAAAATTTTATACAAACCCATACCCATGATCATGCTTTGTGTTATATTATCAATTAACAAAAGAAGATAGAAAATAAAAATCCTACCCTTGAAGATTCTAGCTTCCTCAGCTATAAGTTCAACTCCTAGTCTCCTTCGTGTTCTCCTTGAATACTCGGGATTGATTCCTTCCTTTGATCAACGTTAGCCACCCAAGCGTTTGGCCTCTAGAAGTGATCCACGAAAGAAGAAAAAGAAGTCAAGAAGAAGGTTATATGACTAAACCCTAGTTTCTATCTTTATAGAAATCTCTGTACTCTCCCAACAATTGAAAAACACGTTATTAGATATCTAACATAAAACTCTTCTTATATAGATATTAGTCAACCCTCCTAACCCTATTAAGAATAAGGTTTTATTTAATTAATTAAAAACTCTTTTAATCAATTAGGCTTCTTAATCTCTATTAGGAATAATTAATTAAACTCATTTAATTAATTAGCTTCATAATCTAATTAGGAATGTTGGAGAGTACAAATATTAAATTAATTCTCAAACTCCTTTAAGAATTAAAATAATAATAATAATAATAATAATAATAATAACTTCTCTTATTAATATATATTTAATATTTCTAAAATATTAAATAATAATATTAAACTATTTAATTTATTCTATCACCATAGATTAAATTAAATAAACTTATGTTATTATTACGATTTTGCCATTAACTTCTTAAATAATTATTCTTCCTTTTTGCGGTGTGACCCTTTAGGTTCTCCATATTAAATCCGGTTGTGAAATCAATTAGAATAATTTTAATCTTATTTAAATAAATAAATTAAACTATTAATTTTTTTAAATAAATAACATTTATTCTACAATAAGGATAAGACTCCTTAGCGATCAACGACTTTCCAGATAATATAAATTTCAACATTAATCATAAAAGAATCTTTGAGTAAATAGTTGCCGTACAATTCAATCCTTCTACCATACAATGTCCCAATTAAATATAAGATATGAAATTAATTTCAAGTCTTATTTTATATAATTATATGTATTTCGATTCTCAAATGCACAACTCCGAATAAATACAAATTAGAAACTCATTTCTAATTTCATTCCACCTTGGCCAAGGATTCCTGGGTTGTCATTTATCGAATCACATAAAACATATCTCTTCTTTTACTAGAAGCGATAGATTCTTTATTGATCATTCATTATCTCCATATATAATTTATTACTCCCAAGCATACCCTTTGATATACCCTAAGGGTCTTAAGGGACATGTCAAAGTATAACTTATTATATACAAAATACTATGATGACCTCAAGTCTAAGAATCACTTGTACTATTATCACAACATGAATTCCTATTGACAGGCAAGTAAAATTCTATTAGGTATTCCTTAATGAGCCACGTTTAGTGAATTTATTCTCCAATAAGCACCTACATACTTGCTTTAGTAGTCTCCACACAAATGATTATGAGATCAATCATCCTCATCCAATGAGTAAGCAACATATGTACCAATCTATCCAGACTAATCCTTTTTTTAGTAATCCATTGATTGGGAACATTTTAGTTTTAAGCTATCTAAGAATTTAGATCTCATTAGCATAATCTCATCATGATTCTAAAAGTATTGCTTAAAACTATGGGTTTATCACATATTATTAAACAACACCATGTAGATAAATTAAATGCCTTTAATAAATGAATACTTTTATTAATAAATGAATAAGATTGTTTATAAAGTATATGTCTTATCATCATACAAGATTGTCTTGTATGCATACTACTTTCAGATACTGGTAGAGGCATTAATCAGATTGGTAATCTACATCGGAGTGGAGCTACTCGGTGGAGCTCTCATTTTGATTCTATTTGCAGCTTAATTGATATGTATGGTGCAACTATTTCAGTGCTTGAAAGTATTGTTGAAGAAGGATCCTCTAACTCTATGCGTGGAAAAGCTGGTGGATGTTTGATCATAATGAGGTCTTTTGAATTTATTTTCAATCTATATATGATGCATAAAATTATGGAGATTACTGACTTGCTTTGTAGAGCTTTACAGTACAAATCTCTTGACATCGTAAATGTCATGGATCTAATTTCAACTACTAAAGCACTACTTCACACTTTGAGAGAATAGGGATTTGATCATCTCCTTGAGCATGTGCAATCAATTTGCACACAAAATAACATTGATATACCATATATGAATGCTTCATACAAAAGGGCTATTGGTCGTTCATGCCAACGAAAAGAATCGATGACAGTTTGCAAACACTATCATTTTGATGTGTTTAATTCAGCAATATATTTTTAGCAGGAAGAGTTGAATTTCAAATTTAGTGATGAAGTAGTGGAACTCCTTATACTTACCTCTGCTTTAGAGCCAAAGGAAAACTTTAAACCATTCAAAGTTGATGATATTTGTAAGTTTGCTGAGAAATTTTATTCAGAAGATTTCAGTGAACAAGAAATGCATTATTTGAGATGTCAACTGAATCATTATAAAATTGATGTGCTCCATCATCAGAGCTTTCAAAATATGTCTACCATCACTGAATTGTGTAGCGGATTAGTTTAAACAAATAAGTTGCAGTATTATAATTTAATTGATAGATTGATTTGTCTTAGTTTTGACTCTACTTATTTCCACTGCCACGACAGAACGATCATTTTTAGCTATGAAACATGTTAAAACTGTTCTTCGCAATAAAATGGAAGAGGAGTTTTTAGTAGATTCTATGATTGTTTACATTGAACAAGAGCTTGTTGATGACATCGATTTAGATTCCATAATAGATGAATTCTATTCTAAAAAACATAGAAGGGTGCACTTTAAATAATGTGTTTTGTTTTCTTTTTTCCTTTCATGTTATGTACATTTGAACCTTACTACTATATATGATTTTGAATTTATGATTGATTTTGGTGGGACAATCTTTTGTGTATATGGTTGGTACTTGATAGCCCAAAATGAAATAAATTCCTAAGTCTGCCCTTGGGTGTGAATGATTGTTTCGACTACCCCAACACTGCCTATATAACTCGAATCCTCCAAATTATAAAATTATTGGGTGGGATTGGCCTGACAAACTTTTTTCTTTTTATTTTTAGGGTTTCATTCTATCGAAAATGTAACCCGCGCAAAGTGTGGTAAGCCTGCCAGGGGAGCATTAGGGGTGAGCATTCGGATAATAACCGAACCGAATAAGGATTTCGGTTATATCCGAAAACCGAAACTACCCTATTTTAGCTATCCGAACAACTAACCGAAATATGAAATAACCGAATAACCGAATAACCAAATACGTTATTCGGTTAATAACCAAATTTAAAAGACAATTAGCAAAGAAGGTTTTATGATCAAATGAATTGAACAGTACTATTCAACTACATTATGTAGCCTACATATTACAAAAGACTCAATCAAAGAACAAGCCAAAGAAAAACATGAATGACAGTCAACTACATATTACACAAACATGAAACATAATGTTCCTACATGATTAACAGTTTAACAATTAACACCATAAACATAATGTTGTTGTTGAGTGTTGAGCAAAGTGTTCCTGCTATTGAGCATTTCTTTACGCCTTCATTGTTGAGTTTGTTGTTCATTGAGTTTGTCTTTCTTGGCATCTTGAAAAAAAACAAAGAAAGATTCAAACTCGATTCCAAGAGATATATAGTATTATTTTAGCCAACACATTAGCATATGGCAACAACTGCTGCTAACCTGACTTCTTAGTTATCACAGTCACAACCAGTACAAAAAGAAGAATTCTTTACTTTAATCAACACACAGTACAAAAAATTATAAACCAGCTGGATATAGTGGTATCCAAGACCCTAAAAGAAAACTTAGGTTGATATGAAACTTGTAGCAGCATTCACCACATTAAGGCCAAGCAAATTAAGAATCAAATTACAACAAGTAGTGGGACTAGGTGTGACGCCCCAAAATAGGTATACATCACCCATTCGAGGTTGTCAATACATGGTATGTAAACAACTACAACTTTATTATTACAACAAGAAAGCTGTGAGTTTAAATACAAATATTATCTTCAGCACAATATTTATACTCAAATAAATCCTCATCACATTTATCGATACATTATTTTACAAAATGGTGAGGACTACTAAACAATCCTTTCTAAAACCTTCATTCCATACCCAGACTGCATCGCTTATATTCTCGCCTCCCGAGAAGAATGGAACAAAAGGAAAAGGGTGAGCTCAACTAGCTCAAGAAAGAATATTATGACTAAGATAATATACAACAAATTATCGTTAGTCTTCAACAGGAAAAATTTAATAGAATACAATAGATAAACAAATTTTCAATCAATATTCGCAATGAAATAATAATTCATGTAAGAGTTACGTAGAGAATGAAATCTACTATAATCTATGAATTTAATAAATCCATCATCAATATTTTATCCTCGTAACATCAATCAATATTCATCTCAAATCAAATATTCATCTTTGCACTACAGCCAAAGATATTCATCAATCGGTCATGTTCATCTCAACACTGCTCATCTTTGCACTAAAGGCCAAAGATATTCATCACCCATCATGTTCATTTAAACACCGCTCATCTTTTGCACTACAAAAGCCAAAGATATTCTTCAGAAATCATTCATCTTTGCACTACAGCCAAAGATATTCAATAATATCATCATTTAAGATCGAGGATGATGAAAATATTTTTAAAGAACGAATCCAAGTGAAACAAAATGACAAGGATTAAGGATTAAGGATTCAGACTTTGTTTTATCCATGTCCAACAATACCCCAAAAATAATCACGGTGGTGTAAAATTCAAGAATGATCAAAACATGGATACAATCAAAGCTAGTATCCAAAATAGATATTTTGGACTTAAAAGAAGAAATTTTATTTTTTCGATGAATAGTCTGAGTATCGTGAATAGGTCGTACACGTGAATAAAGGCCATATACGTGAATAGTAACTCAGACACCAAAAGATAGAAATTCCACAAAAAACATTTTCACGCTTCATGAATAGTACTCGTGAATAGTAACTCGTGAATAGTAACTCATGAATAGTAACTCGTGAATAGTAACTCATGAATAGTAACCCGACATGAAAAAGTTCCAAATTTGATAAAAACTTCGGATCAACATTTCAAAGATAATGATATTGAAGAAATAATATCATTACGAAAAAAAATAATATCCCTTACCTCAAAGAATCAAGATTTTTCGGAAGGAAAGGTCGGAAGTGATTTGAATGAAACTCAGATGTAACAAAAGAACTCTCAAAGTATCTAAATACTCACAAAATACGCTCAACAATATATAGAGAGAGAAAGAGAAAACTTTGTTTCGTGTGATTTTCAATTCTAACTTAGCCCTCATTTATAGGAAAATGTTAGCCGTCACCAAGCAGACTTGACCACTTACAATGGCTTTACTC
The DNA here is from genome assembly GCA_020205615.1 of Panax quinquefolius. Taxonomy (NCBI): domain Eukaryota; kingdom Viridiplantae; phylum Streptophyta; class Magnoliopsida; order Apiales; family Araliaceae; genus Panax; species Panax quinquefolius. Next base: position 476,352 of record CM035168.1, read on the forward strand.
GCTACTATTGCCACCCACCACATTTGAAATAAAATTCAGCACATTTCTTCACCAACCACAAGTGGGGCCCACTCAATTCTAGAATTTTCCACCAAAATCAATTATAACCCTAATTTCCTAATCGACACCTCTTAAAATTCATAACAAATCATTCGTACATTTTTAACGGCTCAAAATTTGTGGACATATACTCAACTTTTGTATGTATAACATACCCAAAAATTACCATTATCAAGCGGTCGGATTAAAATTATAATCCCCATAATATATCTCAAAACCCTCGATTTAATTTTTAATACCTCCAACGGTAAAATACCGATAAAACACCTCAACAATAATTTCTTCATTTATAACCACATAAATAAATCCATCATTTATATCCACATAAAATAAATATTTCTTTATCATATGAATCAATAATTAATTATTCACAAATAATATTACAGAATCACAATTATGACAATGAGCCGCTCCTCAGGAAAGGGGCTTTCCGATAAGGATTTCTCCTCATCTTGGCGCCGCAATTAGGTGACCAAACCTCTCCTCGATGTAACTTTCTAGACATTGCCAATAATGCTATCTAATAATATTATTCAAATAATATGAATTATTGATCCGATAATGGAGATAATGTGCGGTGACAATTATCGAAGCAATAATAATATAAAATATCAACGCAGCAATTATTGAATCAATAAAATAAAATATTGAGCAATGCTCTTTGTGAAAATTATTGAGTAGTGCCTTCTACGTAAGGATCAATAATTCAACAATCATGCGCAATACCGTGCCATCTTTCTTGTCTGCAACCACGCCAGACATCGTATTTTAACCACCGGTATTCCAACGGTCTTAATCTGATAATAACTACGCCTGTTATTTTTAACCAACTTATATTTGTCGTTTTTCTTCATCCAATCGCTTTCAGTTATGGGGCCCATATTACGGTCGCTACCGTCGTATTTAATATTCCCGACAAAGATTTAATATTCCACGACCAAACGAATATTCCCAGACAAAATGAATATTTTATAACCATTTGTTTATTTTGAAATATTTGCGTATTTAACCCTTAACTATCCACATTAATCAAATCAACCCTTACTATTTCAAAATAATAAATAAAGGAAATTCCTTTTATTTAAAAAATTTAGGGGTCTTACAACCTCCCTCCTTATGAAATTTCGTCCTCGAAATTGACGTATACGCATACTGGTGTTTGAAAAGGTGAGGATACCTCGCTTTCATTTCCGTTTCCAATTCCCTGTGTCATTTCTCACATAGCATGATTCCTCCACAAAACTTTAACTTGTGGTATGACCTTTCTTGGCGTAGGGACATGCTCCTTCCTATCCAAGATCTTGATAGTACCTCCTCATCACGTTAAGTCTTCGCCTATCTCATCCCGGTTCTAACTTCAATAACGTGGTTCGGGTCTTTCACATATTTCTTAAGTATGAGATATGTGAAACACATTATGAACACGAGACATACTCGGAGGTAACGCAAGTCTATAGGCTACATTTCCTACTTTCGGTCAAGAATTTGAAATGGACCAATAAATCGTGGATCGAGCTTTCCTCTCTTCCCAAATCTTGTAACTCCCTTCCATGGAGCAACTCGCAACAATACATGATCCCCTACATTAAATTCCACGTCCTTTCGATGAAGATCCGCATAACTCTTTTGTCGATCTTGTGTGCCGCTTTATATCGTTGTCGAATCATTTGGATCTTTTCGGTAGTCATACGCATACTTAACTCGGGTCCCAACAATGTTGCTTCACCCACCTCATCCCAACATATTGGAGAACGACATTTTCGTCCATATAATGCTTGAATGGAGCCACACCTATACTTGCTCGATAACTTTGTTGTTGTAGGAGAATTCCACCAATGGTAAATACTTATCCCAACCGCCTTTGAAGTTCAGGACATGAGTCTTAATAAATCTTCAAGAGTTTGAATAGTCCTCTCTCGATTGTCCGTCCGTTTGGGGATGGTATGCTTAGAACTAAATCGTAAACTGCGCCCATAGCTTTTTTGCAAGCTAACCCAAAATCTTGAAGTGAATCTTGGGTCACGATCCAAAACTATGGATACTGAGCATGCCATATGCAACCTCACAATCTCATTTACGTACATACTAGCAAGACGTTCAGTGAATAAGTCTCCAGATCGCAAGAAATGAGCGGACTTGGTTAATCTATCAACAATAACCCAAATAGCATTGATGCCTTGAGAAACCGTAGAAGGAAGACCCGTGAATGAAATCCATGGTAATGTGTTCCCACTTCCATTCCAGGAATCTCAAGTGGTTATGAACGGACCCTTAGGTACTAGATGCTCGCCTTTACACGTCAAGCAAGTTAAACACATCGAGATAAACTTTGCAATCTCTCTCTTCATATTATTCCACCAAAATGTATGTCGAAGATCATGATACATTTTAGTACTTCCAGGATGGATTGCAAATGGTGTATTGTGTGCTTCCATCATAATCTTGACTTCAAATCGAGTCGTTAGGAACACAAAGTCTAGAGTGGACTCAAGTATTCCTTCTTCATCAATTCTCGCCCTAATAGCTCCTTCTTGTACTTTCTTCTTCATACGTGACGCTCCCGCCTGGTGGCTCGAGCAACCTTAACTTTTTCTATTAAAGTTGGCTCTGTCGCGATACTTGACATCATCGCACTCGTCCCGCATATGATCTTCTACTCAACGCGCCGCCTACCACGTTCAGCTTTACCGGGATGGTATTGAATAGTGTGGTCGTAGTCTTCAATAGCTCGAGCCAACGTCACGCCAGATGTTGAGTTCTTTTTGAGTGAAGAAATATTTAAGGTTTTTATGGTCTGAATATATCTCCACTTTCTCCCCATATAGATAGTGCCTCCATATCTTTAAGCTGAACGATCACGCTAACTCTAGATCATGAGTAGGATAATTCCTCTCATACTCTTTAAGTTGTCGCGAGGCATAAAGGCTATGACTTTCCCACGTTGCATGAGAACACATCCTAACCCTTTGCTCGAAGCATCACGTAGATAACAAATCCATCCGAACCGGATGGTATTGTTAGAACAGTCTTAGAAATAAGTCTCCTCTTAAGCTCTTGGAAACTTTTCTCGCATTCTTCGCTTTAAACGAATTTCAGATCCTTTCGAAAGTTATGAGTTAATGGAGTAGCGATTCGAGAAAACCCTTCCACGAATCTCCGATAATAACCAAATTAAGCCCAAAAGCTACGTGACTTGATCCACCGACTTGGTTGCTCTAACTTTGTATTGCTTCAATCTTTCACGGATCAACAGATACTCCATGTTTTGACACTGACATGCCCAAGAAATGCTACTTCCTCAAGCCGTAACTCGCATTTCTTCAATTTGGCATATAGTTGGTTTTCACGAAGCCTTTGGAGTACCAAATTCAAATGGTGCTCATGATCTTCACGACTTTTGGAATATATAAGGATGTCATCAATAAAGACAACAACGAACCCGATCCAAATATTCCTTGAATACTCGGTTCATCATATCCATGAAAGCCAGTAGGAGCATTAGTTAGTCCGAAAGACATGACTAAGAATTCATAATGCCCATACCTGGAGTTCTCAAGGCGGTCTTTGGAATATCCTCGATTCTAATTTTCAAATTTGATGATATCCGAACGAAGATCGATTTTTGAAAAGAATTGTGCCCCTTGCAGAATCGGTCAAACAAGTCATCAATACGAGGTGAGGATACCTATTCTTGATGGTGACATGGTTCAATTCCGATAGTCAATCTAAAGTCGCGATACTCCCGTCTTTCTTTTTACAAATAAAACAGAGCACCCCAAGGAGATGTACTTGGGGACGAATGAAACCAATGTCCAACAAATTCTCGTAGTTGGACCTTTAACTCTGAAGTTCAATAGGAGCCATTCGATATGGGGTTTTAGAAATGGGCTTGTACTGGAGTTCAAGATCAATAAAGAATTCAACTTCACGTTCGGGGTAGACCGGAAGTTCTTCTTGAAATACGTCGGAAAGTCAATAACAACAGGATATTATTCAAATTTGACGTGTCTTTATTCAAATCCATAACATGGGCTAAGAAAGCTTGACATCCGCTTTTCAATAAACGAATAGCTTTATGATTAGATATGATGTTGATTGATTTTAATGGTTTAGTTGCTTGAATTGCATACAACAGGTTGGTTAGAATATGAAAACTAACAACCTTATGAAAACAATCAATTTTGGCATGATGAGTAGTTAACCAATCAATCCCTAAAATTACATCAAAAGCAAGTATCTTTAAAGAGATAAGGTCAATGGTAAAAGGTAATGGTGCCAACTTGAATCAAACAAGATTTATAAACGATTGGATGTGATGAAAGTTTCTCTAATGGAGTTTCCACCAGATAAGTCAAAGTCTAATTTCTCCCGAGTCAAGTTTAAACGTTGAGCACATGCAGAGAGATAAATGAATGGGTAGCACCCAGATCAAGTAAGGTATAAACTTCGCAAGAATTTATAAATAGCTTACCCGTGATCACCTCGTTTGGGTTCTCGCATTATGACCGATCCACAACAAACGCTTCTTCCCTAATCGTTGACTTTGACTTTTCTCGATGATCTTTTGAGTCACCGTCCTCATTGAACTAGGTTTCGCTATCGCATAATCTCGAGCGATATGTCCTTCCTTTCCACAACTATAGCATACCTTGAATCATTGTGGGCGGTTTGACCGATATGTCCCTCTTTTCCGCATTTGTAGATATGACCGGTGGTCGTTCTCCTCCCTTAGAAACCGGGGCTCTTCGCGTAAGACTGCGTCTTCACATAGTCGTTGTTAAATCTCCTCTTTAAAATCTCCTCTGACTCGCTTCTTACCGCTTTTCATGACCATGATTACCACCGGAGTGGTTACCATTTACGTCGTCTGTTTCTTTTTCCATGAGTTATTATTCGTTGATTGCCATCTCTCGTACGATCCTCGGTTATGGTCCTCGATTGACCGTATTTCGTTATCTCGCCTAATAATTGAGCCTCATTTACAACATCTCGAATAAAGAGAAAGTTTATGAGAAATGAGATACCGACGTACGCCGGGTTTCAAACCTCTAAGAAACATCCGCGTCATACGCTCCTCATTCTCCACCAAATGAGGTGCAAACACGGATAACTCGCAAACTTTGCCTCGTCTCGAGAGACACCGCCATGTTGTTTTTGCTCTGTCGATGAACTCCACTTCCTTCATATAGCGAACACTTTCAGAAAGTATTTGTCATTAAATAGTCTCTCAAAGCTTTCCCAAGACATGCCGAAAAGTTTGGATGGGTACGCTTCATGAGACTCCCACCAGTATGAATCTGCGCCGCCACGGAACATAAAGGTGGCGAATGGAACCTTCGTTTCTCCGTGCATCCCAAGACATCGAATATCTTGGTAATTTGTTTGACCCATGTTTCCACCATGATCGGATCCGGCTTTCCCTTAAATTACGGTGGTCCCAACTCTTTGAACTCGCTTGCATTGTGATAACCCGTGAATTGCTATCATTTCCTCCTGTATTTTGAACACGAGTCTCCTCGGCCTCGATTTTGCGTGTATGACCGCAAAAGCTTCTAAACATCCCCTCGCTCATCATCTCGCTTTCGGTTGGTGTTGTTCATGGGAGGAACATTGCCCGACTGTTGCACGTTCTCCTCGTTGGTAAAAACTGATGCATCTCCACGGGCCTCATTTACTCCATCATTAATATTCTCGGTCGACATTCTCAAAATCCGCTATAAAACAAGGGTTAATTAAGGAAATCAATATATCACATAATATCCCTATATATCTTGACCAACTAACAAATAAGCTTAGGTAGGACACACTAGCGAAGGATTTACTGTCTCTCCCCTCCTAGTTCTATTCCCGATCTCGCCAGAGATCATATCCCTATCGCTCGATACCAACCGTGGACGCCCCCAAAATAGGTATACATCACCCATTCGAGGTTGTCAATACATGGTACGTAAACAACTACAACTTTATTATTACAACAAGAAAGCTGTGAGTTTAAATACAAATATTATCTTCTGATAATATTTATACTCAAATAAATCCTCATCACATTTATTGATACATTATTTTACAAAATGGTGAGGACTACTAAACAATCCTTTCTAAAACCTTCATTCCATACCCAGGCTACGTGCATTTATATTCTCGCCTCCACGAGAAGAATGGAACAAAAAGGAAAAGGGTGAGCTCAACTAGCTCAATAAAGAATATTATGACTAAGATAATATACAACAAATTATCGTTAGTCTTCAACAGGAAAATTTAATAGAATACAATAGACAACAAATTTTCAATCAATATTCGCGGTGAAATAATAATTCATAGAAGAGTTACGTAGAGAATGAAATCTACTATAATCTATGAATTTAAGTCCATCATCAATATTTTATCCTCAGTAACATCAATCAATATTCATCTCAAATCAAATATTCATCTTTGCACTTCAGCCAAAGATATTCATCAATCCATCATGTTCATCTCAACACATGCTCATCTTTGCACTAAAGGCCAAAGATATTCATCGATCGGTCGTTCATTTAAACACCGCTCATCTTTGCACTACGGTGCCAAAGATATTCTTCTAAATCATTCATCTTCACACAGGGCCAAAGATATTCAATAATATCATCATTTAAGACCGAGGATGATGAAAATATTTTTAAAGAACGAATCCAAAGTGAAACAAAATGACAAGGATTAAGGATTAAGGATTAGTACTTTTGTTTTATCCATGTCCAACAATACCCCAAAAATAATCACGGTGGTGTAAAATTCAAGAATGATCAAAATATGGATACAATCAAAGCTAGTATCCAAAATAGATATTTTGGACTGAAAAGAAGAAATTTTATTTTTCGATGAATAGTGCAGTATCGTGAATAAATGTCAGTATCGTGAATAGTGCCGTATATCGTGAATAGTAACTCCGACACCAAAAGATAGAAATTCACTAAAAAAACATTTTCACGCTTCATTAATAGTACTCGTGAATAAGAACTCGTGAATAGTAACTTCATGAATAGTAACTCGTGAATAGTAACTCATGAATAGTAACCACGACATGAAAAAGTTCCAAATTTGATAAAACTTCAGATCAACATTTCAAAGATAATGATATTGAAGAAATAATATCATTACGAAAAAAAATAATATCCCTTACCTCAAAGAATCAAGATTGCCGGAAGGAAAGGTCGGGAAGTGATCTTTGAATGAAACTTGTCTTTAACAAAGAACTCTCAAAGTATCTAAATACTCACAAAATCGCTCAACAATATATAGAGAGAAGAGAGAAAACTTTGTTTCGGTGTGATTTTCAATTTAACTTAAATTCTCTATTTATAGGAAAATGTTAGCCCACCAAGCGAGACTTGACACTGCCACCGATGGCTTTTTACTCGCTACTATTGCCACCCACCACATTTGAAATAAAATTCAGCACATTTCTTCACCAACCACAAGTGGGGCCCACTCAATTCTAGAATTTTCCACCAAAATCAATTATAACCCTAATTTAGAATCGACACCTCTTAAAATTCATAACAAATCATTCGTACATTTTTAACGGTTCAAAATTTGTGGACATATACTCAACTTTTGTATGTATAACATACCCAAAAATTACCATTAATCAACTGGTCGGATTAAAAATTATAATCCCCATAATATATCTCAAAACCCCCGATTTAATTTTTAATACCTCGAAACGGTAAAATCTTGATAAAACACCTCAACAATAATTTCTTCATTTATAACCACATAAATAAATCCATCATTTATATCCACATAAAATAAATATTTCTTTATCATATGAATCAATAATTAATTATTCACAAATAATATTACAGAATCACAATTATGACAACCAGTAGTTCAGAAAGAGGGGCTTTCCGATAAGGATTTCTCCTTCATCTTGCGCGCAATTAGGTGACCAAACCTCCTCGATGTAACTTTCTAGACATCGCCAATAATGCTATCTAATAATATTATTCAAATAATATGAATTATTGATCCGATAATGGAGATAATAATGCAATTGACAATTATTGAACAAAAATAATAATATAAAATATCAACGCAAAGAATTATTGAATCAATAAAATAAAATATTGAGCAAGAACTCATGTGAAAATTATTGAGTAGTGCCTTCTTCACGTAAGGATCAATAATTCAACAATATCGCGTAATACCGCTGAAGCTCTTTATGTAACCACGCCAGACATCGTATTTTAACCATCGGGTATTCCAACAATCTTACTTCAGTAATAACTACGCAAGTTATTTTTAACCAACTTATATTTATGCGCTTTCTTCATCCAATCGCTCACATGGGGCCCACATTATGGTCGCTACTTTGTCAGCATACGAATATTCCCCGACAAGCATTTAATATTCCACCAAACGAATATTCCCTACACAAAATGAATATTTTATAACCATTTGTTTATTTTGAAATATTTGCGTATTTAACCCTTAACTATCCACATTAATCAAATCAACCCTTACTATTTCAAAATAATAAATAAAGGAAATTCCTTTTATTTAAAAAATTTAGGGGTCTTACACTAGGGGATGTAACTATGATATAAAATTGAACTTGCATAACATAACAGACCAAAATTAAACTTGCAAAGACCAAAATAAACATAAGCAGGATATATATATATATATATATATATATATATATATATATATATATATATATATATATATTATAGTTTGTTTGGTCCCTTAACCAATTAATGGATCAAATCACAAGCATAGATTAAACTTGCGGTCTATATATTAACCAATTAGTACTCTCTATGTTTATATCATCCCACATTACTCATTTAGTAACTTCATATTCATACAAATCCCTAGGTCTAAAAAGTAACCAGATATTCATATATACAAAATCTTGGACAACATCCACTTGAACAATTTCGAGGCAACTCAATGAATGCATTCTCATGATTAAATAACTAGTAACAAAAAACCCAAATCAGTTTTTGAATTTTTTTACAAATTGAGGATTTAAAGAAACAAATTTAGAATTACCCGATTACCTAAAATTCTTAAATTTACATATACAAACATTAGCATATTACTACATCTTATTTTGTAAGAACATTGAAATGGGTACCCATCGAATAGAAAGCAAAATTAAAGCCAAATCGGTTCTTTTCAAAACCTCGTAAATTACATGCACGTACACAATTACACAAAAATAATTACACTAAAAAGATGAACTAAAAGCAATGGTCTTCGAGAATTTAGTAAAGGTAAATAAAAAATTACCTTAACAAATAGAAAGTTGTCGCCGTGGCGAGATCCGAGAGTTCGCGATGAGCGATGAAGGGTCGCCGTGGCCGAAAGTTCGAGAGTTCGACACTGAGGCTTGAGAGATCTCGAGATCTGAGACTCGAGACCGAGAGTTCGAGAAGACGATTTAGACAATCAAGACTTGAGTCTTGAGATGAGAGAGATCGAGAGATCCGATCTGAGGTGAGGACCGAGAGAGGCAGAGATCACCGAGGTCCGAGAGTTCGAGTCTAAGGTAAAGAGTAACTAAGTAAGGACGTGAAGAGGCTGGAGTGGAGAATGAGTGAAGGACCGAGAGCACTCACCATTGCAGATAGTCTAAATTAAATGGACTAGGTGAGACTTGAGAGAGTGAGAGTCTGAGACGCAACGTATCTTCAATTTAGTAAAGTGTTGTTCGGTTATTCGATTTAACCGAATAACTCAAAAGTAATACCCATACAAGCTAACCGAAAACCGTAAAATAAATCGGTTATAACCGAAATAGTGAAAATAACCGAATTATCAAAAAAATTCGGTTAAATTTTTTTGATTCGGCTCGGTAATTCGGTTATATCCATTTTTTGCTTGGTCCTAGGGAGCATAGTATAGTGATAGTGACATCTAAAGAAAAATAAGAGATGACATTAGCGCTAGGGGAGCATATTATAAGGGAGGGAGGTGACATCTTAAAAAAAAAAAATTAGAAAGGGAGGAGTACATAAGAAAATTGTTCTTAAGAAATAACTAATGATGTCCATACATACTAAATTAGAATCATTTTCTTCTTTGTGAAAGAAAAATTTATACTTCTTCCGTCCCTATTTAAATGACGTTTTAGAGATGGACACAAGTATTAAGATAATGATTGGAAAGCATTAAATATAGTATTCAATTATCTATAATATCCTTAAATCTTTTATTGAGATAAGGAGAGTTTTGTTGAAATAAGAAGAATTTTGTTGGGATAATGAGAGAGAAAGAGTTTAAAGTATCAAAAAAATAGGAAGAATAATGAGGGGTAATTTTAAAAAAATTGTCATTAATTCTCTTAGATTTGAACAAACGTAAAATAATTAGAGATAAATAAAAAATTCTAAAACGTCATTTAAATAGAGACGAATAGAGTAATAAAATTTCATAGAAAGCGGAAAAAAGTCCATCTCTCCTCCGTCTAGAAATACTAATAAAATTATTGACTCTTTTTGAATAAAATTTTGTGTAAAACACATGTCAGTCATTAAAGACGGACGGGGACAAAGCTAGTCCCATCCCATGTCACCTTCCAAAGAGGTGAATGAAAGTTAAGTGCCAAACTGCCTACGCATTCATTGATTTTCTTCCGGGTTCGTAGTACGTAGCATTTATTTATGCCCATGTTCTGAACTGAACCAGGTCAATTTTCAGTGCCGGTAACCAGGGCCAGGGGCGGATCTAATCTATCCATCCCAATCCCAGCCGCAAAGGAGGAACCAGTTCAATCTGCCTGACCGACCCTAGTTGGCCCCTGATCACTATTCACTCGCTCTTATTTTTCAAAATTATTAGAGACATACAACATACATACGTATATTATCTGTTCTATTTTAATATTAAAATTTCTTTTTTATTTTTAAATTACAAAATGATATGATTCTTATATATCATAAATTTTATTACTATTATGTTATTTGTACTATATATTTAATTTATATTAAAGATAAACATTTTAAAATTAAACTTATCTAATTAATTATTAATACATTATTAATTTATATTATAAAAAGGCCATGGACATGGACATAATTGTGTTGCATTATTTTTATTTTTTGTTTTTATAAGTGTAATTATATTATTATAAATAAATATATGTACAGTATAATTTTGGAAGAGGGAGGGAGACTATTAGGAAATTGACTTTGTGAGTCACATTTCCAATCATATCTTCTAGTAATTCTCGGTGGTGGGAAGAAAACGGAAAAGAACGAGTCTTACTAGTATACTCCTATTCATCATCCATCCCAACCCCCATACCATCAACATAATTGATACATACAATCACAAATTACGAAAACAGATTAAAGAAATGAGAGCCTGCAAATCAAAACTCGTATGAATTTGGTCCATTAGTCCGCAAACGGCTCTCATCCTTTTCCTCTCCTTTCTCTCTTCATTTCTCCATTATTATTAAATCCCAACCCATCAAATCCATACCCACCCACGTGTATGGGGCAGTCTTCCTCAACTCACGGCTTCAATCCCTGCTCAAGTCACCGCCATACTGCTCCGGCCTATCAACGGAATACTTCCCGATCGGAGGTTTTCTCCGTCATGCACTCAAACCATGACTATAGCGACGCCGACGGCTTAATCGGTAACCGTGACTTGATATCCGAGCTTCCAGATGAGTGTTTAGCCTTAATTTTTCAATCGCTCTGCTCCGGCGACCGGAAACGGTGCTCCCTTGTCTGCCAGAGATGGCTGCGCGTGGAAGGTCAGAGTCGCCATCGTATTGCCCTCAACGCACAGGCGAACCTGCTCTCTGTAGTTCCCGACCTGTTTTCTCGATTTGACTCCGTCACGAAGCTCGCTCTCCGATGCGACCGCCGATCTAAAAGCGTGAATGACGATGCTTTGACCTTGATCTCCCTCAAGTGCCCTAACCTCACGCGCCTTAAGCTCCGCGGCTGCCGCGAGCTGACCGACCTTGGTATGACCGCTTTTGCTAAGAACTCCAAGTGTTTGAAAAAATTTTCATGTGGATCTTGTATGTTCGGTGCCAAAGGCATGAACGCTGTGCTTGATCACTGCTCGTCTCTCGAGGAGCTCTCTGTCAAACGCCTCCGTGGCATCAACGACGGTGGCGCCGCCGAACCGATTGGTCCTGGCGGCGCGGCTTCCTCTTTAAAATCTATATGCTTGAAGGAGCTTTATAATGGTCAGTGCTTTGGACCGCTCATAATTGGATCAAAGAATTTGAAATCTCTAAAACTGTTGCGATGCTTAGGTGATTGGGATAGGCTTTTGGAAACGGTTGCCAGTGGAAAGAATAATTTGGTTGAGATTCATTTAGAAAGGCTTCAAGTGAGTGATGTTGGCCTTTCAGCTATATCAAATTGCCCCGAATTGGAGATTTTACATATTGTTAAAACTCCGGAGTGCACAAATGCCGGAATTGTGTCTGTGGCGGAGCACTGTAAGTTGTTGAGGAAGCTTCACATTGATGGTTGGAGGACAAATCGGATTGGAGACGAAGGCTTGATTGCTATTGCTAAGCATAGTGCTAAGCTTCAAGAATTGGTTCTTATTGGTGTTAACCCTAGTTCTTTAAGTCTGGAAGCCATTGCTTCCAATTGTCAAAAATTGGAAAGGTTAGCACTTTGTGGTAGTGAGACAATTGCTGACGCTGAAATCTCGTGCATTGCTGCAAAATGTGCAGCCTTGAAGAAGTTGTGTATCAAGGGGTGTCCTGTTTCAGATCAGGGGATTGAAGCTTTTGCTTGGGGCTGCCCTAATTTGGTTAAAATTAAGGTTAAGAAGTGTAGAGATGTGACTAGTGAAGTTGCAGATTGGTTGAGGGTGAGGAGGGGATCGTTGATGGTTAATTTGGATGTGTGTGAGGTTGAAGTGGAAGCGATGGATGCGAGTGCAAGTGATAGTGGAGCTCAAGAGGATGGTGTGGAATTCCCACCAATGGTGAGCCAAGAAATTGCAGGTGCAGCTAATGCTGATACTGATGCTCCATCTAGTAGCAGCGGTCGATCATCCGCATCCAAGTCAAGGTTTGGCTTTTTTGGAGGTAGGAGTCTTGTCGCTTGCACTTTTAGGAGATGGTCGAATTGTAATAGTAGTTGCAATGGCAGCTCGTGAGTGATGAACATGAGTTGGAATGAAAAGCTCTTGTTCTATTTACATCATTTTCTGTTTTTGATCAATGGTAATTTAGTTCCATGTTTTGAGCTTCTGTTCTTGTTCCCTCTAATTTGTGTATCCTTGCCACAATTGGTAACTTTGTAAACTTAGTATGAACAAGTACTTATGTGCCTTTTGTTTAACTCTGTCTACTTTAACATCTGTATTGGTAGTTTTTGATCCCTAAGATGACTTTCTTCTGCTTTCTTACGACATATGATTCCCGTTTCATCTTGATTTTCAATGTGCAATTGGTTTTCAGGACCTACTATTGTGCTTCATACATTCTGATTTTGATTTTTCAATGAATTTAGTTGTTTAGCCATTTCATTATAGGAGAACCAAAAGTATCAATTGCAATCCGAACATGTTGCTGTTTATATCTTATTGCTATTTAGCATATTAAATAGTGTTGACATTATTGAAATATATATTCTGTGTGTGTTTGTGTTGATTAGTGTTCTTGCTAATAAAATATTTACCATGGCAGGGAGAGTTGGAATTATATCCGATTTTTTTTTTTGTGAATTTTAATGGACT